>JAOTAV010079245.1:0-12618 GCA_026546445.1 Cyclargus thomasi | reverse complement strand
AAAAATCTAAGAATTTGCATAATTATTATGTACCATATTATCTACCAGATAAGACCAAAACCCTCACGGAACACAAAATTTTATTAGCTGTACGAACACCCCATAGAAACCTGCCATTCACCTTTACAATATAATTAAGTATAGATAATTTATCTTCATTAAAGTGTCCTATATTTTAAGTCAGCTTAAACCTGAATTTCAACAAAACCCGTTCAACAGTAATGGCATAATTGACGCACAAACGTCCGCGTCCGTGGCCTAATGGGCAAGACTTTTGGTTCGCACTCGAGAGAGTGCAGGTTCGAGCCCCGATAGAGACGTGTACCAATGAGACATTTTCCGATCTTAAGTATATAATACGGATGCTCATTATCGTGGGAGAGCCATGCTTCGGGATGAATGGTCGGCTCGACCGGAGTGATACCATGGCCTTACAGAAAACTGCCGTGAAACGGCGTTGTGCTGTGTTTCGCTCAGTAAGTGAGTTTACCGGTGGCCCAACTTCCCTAATCCTTTATCCCTATTCTCTCATAGAGGCCGGCAACGCACTTGCGACTCTTTGGATGTCGTGAAAGTCCATGGGCGACGCCAGTTGCTTTCCATCAGGTAACTCGTCTGCTCGATTGCCCAGAATTGATTAATGTGAATGTGATTGATGAATGAATTTCATAAAAATACCATCCAAAGAAATTTAAAATTTATGTGTTATACAATACCTGCAACTCCCGCACAGTGGTGAGGGGCGGCGACGGGGGAAGGGGCGAGGCGCGCTCGGGCGGCGACTCCGGCGACTCTATCGACATGTGGAATATGGTCTGGGAGCCGAGCGGCGCGCGCTGCGGCGGGGACTGGGGCGCGGGCGGGGCGGACCGAGGCGCGCCGATCGCTATTGGCCGCGTCGCCGCACGCCCATACGTCATCTCCACGTATCCATCCGGCGTCGCTGCGTACAAAATATAAAGATAACAGTTAATCGATACACGGCTAAACCAATTTCACTTTTTATTTTATATTATGCTTATTTATTTCGAATAAAAGCTTTTTAAATGAAAAAGGGTCCTTAATTAAAGAAATATTCAATGAAAATACGTGAAAATGTAAGACGAATAATAAAGTTTGGCATGATTCGTAAACATCAAGAAAATATGTAAAAGGTTTAGGGCCTGTTTCACCGCTTGCTGTTATGCATGGACTATCGGACACTTATGTGTCCGATAGTCCATGATGAGATGCATACTTTTTTTCGACAAATGTTGTATGGAGAATCTGTCAATAAAGTTGTGGATAGCCTATCGGAAACTTTATCAGTAAGGGGTGAAACAGGCCCTTCGTGTGTGTTCACCACTCCATGATAATGTCGGATGGCCTAATCGCAACTTATTCGACATACTTCTCCATAGGCCCGGTTTACATTTAATTAAGTACAGTAGCGAGTTAATAAAACGGTCAGCTAAAAATTAAGTAGTAAGTATTAAGTGACGTTCAAACATTAAAACGTTAAGTTATCATAACTTACTGGTTCGATAACAAAATAAGTCTCAATAAATTGCTCAATTACTGCCTACAAACTAATTACATTTAATATTTTATTCAACTAAATACCTTTTTTATTATAATTGTTGATAAATTAAATATTATAATATGAACTGCACTAAACTCAAACGTCTACACGCTGGTGAGTTAAGTTGACGGGGAGCGAAAGACGCGAGAGGGATGGCACTTCACACTTAACCCGCCAAAAAATAGGATCGCGTCCTATTTAAGCCAACTTAATTAACAACTTACAACTTAACTCAATTTTAACTTAACTAAATTAATTGTAAATCGGCGCATACTTCATCTGTCAACTAAGCTGTGGATACTGCACTTATCTAAGTGGTGAATCATCTTCTAATTATTAAAAAAATCTTAACACAAGTTTTTTAGACTTACCTATTGGCGTGGATGCGGCGGGCACGGCCGCAGGAGTACGTGTGGGCGCGGGCACGGAGGCAGGCGTGGCGGGTGCGGGCGCGGCGTGCGGCACGTCACCCGGCATCATCTCGACGTAGCCGGCGTTGCGCGGCGACATGTCGACGTACTCGTCCACGTTGGGGCGGCGCGGCACCGCAAAACCGGCCGTCGGCGGCGTGCGCGCTACTATCACCTATGACGTGAAGGATCAAAGATATTATTTACATATTTATTTAAGTAATACAATCATCACTTATATTTATGTTAGTGTGTAAAATAAACCTATAAGGTTTGTGTGGTACATCTTACGTTAAGAATTTATGTGTTAAGCCACACAGATTATGTTTTTTTTGCCCCACACGCAGGTCGACTTCGTTCGTAGCGTGAGCGCATGCATCGACGCCACCAGTGCGTATTGTTTTGAGTATATTTTTCCTGTCACGCATTTGTGTACGCATTAAACAGTTTAATGAAATTAAACTTTTTGTCAGTAAAAACGGGTTGACATTAATGTACCTTAGTGGCCGGAGAGCTGGGCGAGAAGTCTAGCTCCATGAGGTCGTCGGCGGAGGGGCGCGCGTGCGACGCGGGGCGTGGGGCTGGGCGGCCACGCGCGCCCGCAGAGTACGCGCGCAGACGTGGCTCCGGGCGACCGGGCGGGCGGGATCCCACGCTGTGTATGTAAAGTTTAGTGTTAGAGGGCGTATAAATAATCTTGAGGTCTTTTCGCTAAGTTTTTAGGTTGTTTTAGTTGTTATTACAGACGTTAGGCGTTTGTACAGTAGTAGTATAACTTTGGCGGCTGAACTAGGCACCTGGTTCAAAATGTCAGTTATGTCATCCCCCGACCCCCTGCTTTCCCGCGCAGCACCCTACTCTTGCCTTGCGCGTCGTCAAATCAAGGCGATTTTTTGCGAGTTTTTATGTCTTGTACTTCTAAACGGCTGGAGCAATTTTAATAAAATTTTGGTATGTACTTAATTGAATACCTAGATTAACACCTAGGATATTTTTTGATAGGACACTTGTAATATGGACCGTATGTTTTTAAAAACACATTTAATTGATTTAAGAAATTCCTACAAGTCAATATGCATAATTTTATGATTTTTCTTTATAATAAGTAAATATTGTAAATTTTAAATAATAAAAAAATATATAGAAGACGTTTTTGTCGTCATTTTTGAGAAGGGCAATAGAGTCAAACAAACCAGGAGTCAAATCAAGCCGCATGGGTTATATATTGTACATAACATTAAGATGGAAAGATTATTAGAATGTTGGTATAAGTTAGATAAGTAAGCTTATTTCATTTTATCAAATTTTAATATTAGTCAAGTAATTAAAGTTTAAGTATAATATTGGCGGCGGATAATGATCCTATTTAAAACTTCCACAAATATGTCTCTACGCTTTCAAAAACTGGGCGGGACCCAGGCACGCACGCAACGCGGTTTGCTCTTACGCATACAGTACCTGTACGCTCGTGCGGCGCGTGGCTCGGCGCGCGGCTCGGCGATGTGGGCGGTGGCGGGCTCGAGCGTGTACTCGGCGAAGCGCGGGTCGGTGGAGGGCGTGCCGGAGCACACGGAGCCGCACGAACCCGCCGCCATCGGCACGTACCCGTCCGTCGAGTCCGCGCCCACTGACGCCACCGAACCTCCGCGCGTTCGCATACTGCAATCGTAAACATAATACATTTTTTCAATATTTTTATAATAGTTAATCGTAATTAAATGGAGATCTCGAACTTCAATTACGACATCCCGGTCATTGCAGTCTTTTCGTTGAGCCCGTGTTCATGTGAAAGCGTTAATATAAGTTTATACATTACTGAGACGATTGCCGTGTTTTATAGTATGTGAGCACACGCGGTACGGCGACCGCATGCTTGTGAAAATTGCGGCAGTTAATGTGGTGGATAATGGTGGATGTACTGACCTGGTAAAGTCTCTTATATCGGTATCGGGCTCCTCAGGTATGCGCGGCGTGCGACACCAGTCCGTCACAAAGTCTATCTCCTCGCACGAAGACTCCGTCACTGTCAAATATAACCCAACGTTTAGGTTAGACAGACATGAGCATAACTTGGCAAAAAAGAGTGCGTTTGAAATTAGAGCGCTATTCTTTTATAATAGGAAACAACTACTATTCTTTTATTAATAATTTTATTTTTTTTAAATGTACTACAGTTGAGAAGAACCATCATGTGCCACAAATACTTTTACAGCTGTAAAACTACGCCACTCTTCTTTTGCCAAACCGTACAAAGAAACGGCCTCCTTTATACTGCCGTCCTCAAGCTTAAATGCCATTAACCAACATCTAGTCGTTTTGACATTTTGATGCCATCATAATCAGAAGTAAAAGCTCTATCGACGTGTATTAGTAAAATTTTTGTAGCTTTTATAGTCATCGAGTTATTAAAATGTACATTGCGGTTATGTAGCACCAAACTGCGGCGTTTTCTGCTCATAACTGAAAAAGTACTTTTTGCAAATAGCGGCATTGTAGCTTAAGGACGTCAGTATATGAATTATTACCCATTTCATTGTCCGCGTTTGGAACTAAGTGAAATCGCACTGGTTCAGTAAAATAGAAAAACAATTATCTTTTAATTTAAGCTATATCCGTTATCTGTATAGCGAATATAATTAAAAACCGCTAACTAACGTCAGCGACCAACAAACATCCAAAAGAACAAACTTCAAACTTATAATATTGATAGGTTTATGAACATAATTTATACCTTCAGGCCTCTCGTTCAGTCTCGTGGTCTGCGGTCGCTCCGGCTCGTACGAGCTGACGCGCGACGGCATCGTGTCGCAGCGGTTCCGCGACGGCGCGTCTGCGGACAACGGGCGCAGTGTAATAACCGACTAACATAAGAGTGTAGGAGGCATCATGTTATCCTTCTCGCTCCTCGTATACGTGAAAGAGAAGGCGAGACGTTTTACCATAGGGGTAAAAAGGACTGAGTCTCATTGATAAGCTCGCGTTAAAACATCATGGCTCTCCTTCACAAATATGAATAATGAGAAAGGTAACACGACTTTCTACGGATTAGCTTTTATTTTGAAGAAAATGTACCTTAAAATGCTATTAGTATGTGAAAGAGGGAAGACCAGAGACAATCTTATATTAAGAGTAAAGCAAAACATAAATCAAAAACCTTTAACATGTTAACTAGCCTTTAGAAAGAGAGATAAAGTATGGTCTTATAATTAATCTTTACATACTTCAAACAACTTTCTTTCTTTCTTATCTTTTTCTAAAAAAGTAAATTTACTAGCGAGAGCTAAAAACTCTTTCTAAATAGCTCCTAAGTGGTAATAGTAAAACTAAAACCTTAGAAAACATTAACCAATGTATGTAATACAACATACGGTCACAAAATGGAAACTAAATATTGTATAAATTGTCCTCCTGGTCTACGAATTATTACAGATATGAAGTTGTATTAACTGTTCGCATAACAAGCGGTAAAAATATGCCAGTAGCACATAAAGCTAAAATTAGGTTATACCTGTCACGTTGCCCATAAAATCGTTCTTACACTGCGTTGGGATTTCTAAAAACTTAAAAGGGAAGGTGCTGAAAACAAGCTTACTCTAAAACTATGTGGGGGTGTAAATAAATAAAACTGCGTAAATAATATGGCATAATTAATATCAAGCAGATCCAAAAACACATGCGCATAAAAACACAAAAAGAAACACAATTCAAACTTCCACATGTTCGTGATACATGTGCCAGCAGCCGCGAAAATAGCGCCAATTTACTATAACTTTGGGTATAACGATTGTAGAATTTATAAAATGTTTTTTTTTTCATAAACAAAGGAATGTACGCCACATTGCACGCACAGCGTATGCACATTGTACGCACAGCGTATGCACATTGTACGAATAATGCACGCACAGCGTACGCACATCGTACGTATAATGCACGCACAGTGAACGTATATCGCACGCAGGTTGCACGCACATTGCTCGCACCGTTGGGCACAAACTTACAGTTGCTGGCACATTGACATTAGTACGTAAGCGATGCGGGTTAGTCGAAGCGTCGTATACATACTCTTTGTATGCGCCGGCGAGAGTTTGGTAAACCTTGTACCGGTACTCGCGCGGCGACACCAGGGCGTCTTCTTCGACTCAATGCCCGTCCCATTGACGGTCTTGCACGACGAGTGCATCGCCGTTTTCTCGAGGATCGCGCGATCTAGCTCCTCCCCCGTGAGCGGTGCGGACCACGTCCGCCCGTGGGATATCTTCAGCGGCTCTTGAAACAGTGGACATCCGGTGGGCAGGGATACGGTGCGGTGGTGTTTAATGACCCTCAGCGGATGGTCGGTCTTTTCGGTTAGTGTGTTATATGACATGTCGGCTGCGGAACAACAATGAGAAGCGACACGTAAAGATATGGCACCAAGCGACACCCGGTGCAGGAAGACGATAGCACCTCAAATGTTTTTCAAATCGAAATATCTTTAACGTTCCAAAATTAAAAGTATAAAGACATTAACGGCTACACAGCTTCAGCTTAGTACTTTGTAACCATGACGACATAACATTTTTCTGCATCCCCGGTCTTTCAGGTTCCGAGGGGCTATCGTCCAATTTATTTGATGATATCGACAAAAAATATGGCAAGCTATCAAATCGTAGACAACAGGAAACCTTAAGCGCTAGAGTTTCGTCATTTTTAGCGTTGAGTTATGGGTAGTTTTTATGTTGGGTCTGCCACTTTTTGTCAATGTGTTGTGTATGTATGATGTATGATGCACACATACAAACGGTACCATCACCATCATGCAAGTCACTCTTACACGATATCGAAAGCCTCATACAAGTTTTTGTACACTCATAGTTTTTTAATGTTACTTGAATTCGTACTTTGTTATGGAATATATATAGTCAATTTCATAATAAAAATGACATCATAAGGCCTGCTTTAACTCGTCTAGTTTTGTCGATCATCATGCATCTCTCTTTTAAATACAATAATAAAAAGAGAGATGAGACATGTTATTCACAAGTGAATTTATCATAGACTAGCGCGATTTGGCCGTATGATATTATTTAACTCTGAACTTTATAATATTAGATCTCATTACACCTTTTATACGGCAACATTTTCCGTAAAAAAAATGATAAAGAATCTTTTATACACAAAAAATTTACTTATGTATATTTAAATAACAATCGCATCTGCATTTAACAAATATTAACATTGGCATTAAATTTAATATTATGTTAACCACCACTCATATAATATGTTAGTACAACTTTTCATGCTCTGTTAGTCGTATATCACCAGTTCTTATAGCATAACTTCAACCCCACATAGTATATTTCATCACAGGCAAAGGAAAGACTATTTTACACATTCTCAAGATAAGTTGATACAACATGATAGTACAGAAATTAATATTATGTTGATACAGGTCACCGAACAGAGAGAAAATTCTCTTTTTTTTCCAATAACTAATACTTAACATATCTCTGTCTCTTTCACGCATAGACCAAAATTATATGCACGTGAGAGAGACAGACTAGTAGTTATAGGCCGTGTATTAAATTTTTCCATGTTCTGCGACCCGAGTATATAATGAATACATTATTTACAATGCAATGATAATACAAGATGATAAATTCAAGCCCATGATTAATATTATGTATCCTTTCGTTGATTTTTGTTAGTTGACAAACAAAGAAAGATTTCAAATTTGTAATTATTTTAAGGTGAAATTTGAAGGAAAGTAACCCTTATTTTATTTTTCTTAAATAGAGGTATATGGCTTAAATGTTTTACCTCAATAAGTGTTTCCAGAAAACCGCAGAGAAACATGTATATATATATATTGAGGAAAAACATTTAAGCCATATACCTATTTATATATATCCTAAAATTTAACTGTGAATTTTAACCGTAGAGACTTATATGTTTAACTGAATTACAATTATTTTTATGGAGGTCTTTAACATTCTCGTGGGTTCTATAAAGTCACAAGGATACATAATATTGCATTACATGATACACCGCCAATGCCAGTACATATGTAGCCGCTACCGCCCGATTGCTAACTCGATTGTCTTTAATATAGTTTCATAATATAACAATAATATATAACATGTTATACCAATAAAATCGGTAGAAAACATGTTGAGAACGATTCGTTTGGTTATAAAATTTGAAATATTTAAACGCTCATTATTTAATATTAAAATAAATCTTTGATTTATTATGTCAAAACATACCAGATAAGTCTTATAAAGTCCATCAAGAAACATACATACATAAATACATTCAAAAACATAACACTTTATCCTCTTTCGAGAAAAAGTATGATATTGTTGTGATCGTTCGAAAACCACGTTTTTAGTGAACGCACAATTTGTTATGTCAACAACCACGAGGTCATTTACAAGCGTAGATCGAATGGTAAGATAATCGGACATGTACAGCTTCTTGTCTCTTTTGCACAGTATAACACCTTTATTTACATGCGTGTGTGAAAGGGATAAGCTGATAGGAGACAATTTCCTTTTTATCCAGAGAGCGAAATGAACGAACACTTTACAGTTTATTTATAAGAAAAAAAAAAGCCATTCCATATCGAGATAGGGCGTATACGTTACATGCATTTTAGGTATTTTGAGCCCTATCTTAGGAAAACACCTCAATCGACACAGCACATGTGGCGGTGGCGGCTAAAGTCTGGTCGCGAAGCATGTAAAAATTCGTACACTGACCTATCGTTATTAATAGTGTGCTAAGAGACACAACAGGTCATTGTGCGAATTGTGGCCCTTTAGCTGTCAGGCGTAATAGTTGTCTACGTGCAAGGTGCCCGCATTATATAATAGGGAATATGCGTAAAAAAAACCAAATCATGATGTCGGACATAATATAAATTATATAGAGAATAACGCTAAAAATTTTTAAGATATCAAAGTTTTCTGTCTAACTCTTTCTTCCAATACGAATATTTTTATGAATTTCAGTGTCCATTGCGTGTACTATAAAGACACAGTCCACATCAGATCTCTCTGACAAAAATTAGAAGTTTATAATTTTATATTAAAAAAAACGAATCGCCCGTTACAGGTTTTGATTTGAGATAGATTAATTTAAAAAATAAAAATAACGCATTTTTTCCTATTTAATAGATGCCACTCGCACGCAGACATTACGCGCGACAGGGAAACGACCCTCAGCGCTGCGCGGCCGCACTGTAGCGGTATTTACCGTGAGCGGGCGTGAGCGGCGCGACCGCCGCGGCCGAGTCGTCAATGGAGTACGTGGCGGATGCGCACACGCATTGCCTTATACACGACCCCACACAGAGGCCCTTGTCTGCAATAGATTGTAGCTCTTGTTACCGTCCGCTACGGTCCAACTTCCTGTGGCCGGGCTCGTTGTTGCAGTGAAATATCGCGGGACTTATCGTCTACCCTAAGGGTCGCAGTGAAATGACAGTTGTGTGCATTCTCCATCTCTTTCTTTATATGCCTCGTTCGCATTGTTATTTAAGGGACAAGCCATCAGCGACAACTTTTCTTTTTATACTAAGGTACTGGGTACACTGGTCTTATTTAAACGAGGCATATTGTCTGTCATTTACTGCATCATAAGTGCAAGATGGGGTTACGACGGAGTGCTGATGACAGTGATATTTCATTGCAACGATATGATAGTAACATGTTAGTGACATCACTACTCTTTGAGGCTCAACTCACACCGAAAGAGCGGCGAAGGGCAACGAAGCGAAGCGTAGTTTCGGTGTGATATAAATTTGAACTTTATTTTCGTTACTATAATACTTATTATCGACCATCGCGGATGGGCTCGAGAAGGCGCGCGGATTCCCGCGACAGCTCGAGAAGACGCTGGACTCCGTGCCCTTCGCCGCTCTTTCGGTGTGAGTTGAGCCTGACACTTCTGATTTACCACTACTATTATTTCTATTAGGGAAATTTATTATCCTAGCGGACCTACGTATGTAATTTGGTCGGATTATAAAAAACACCGACCGACCGATGACGACAAACATCGAATTGGCATAATACGACCGAGTAACACAGATCTGCTATGTCAAATAAAATTTCTCTGATAGTACAACCAGGACAAAATATCTTAACAGTGGACTTGACGACGCTATCCGCGTGTGACAGTCGAGTCTTAAGATGTTCTGAACGCTAACTGTGTTCTATACAAATAACCACTCGTCCACACATGTCCAGATGCACTAAGTTATTACATATTACACCTCTCTTTCTAAAAAACGACAAAGAAAGAGATAGCATGTAAGTTATTCACGAACACCGCGCTATTGCAAATGGACCTCGGAGTTATTTATATACGAAAACACAATCTCCCTTGTAAATGAAATATTCAAACAACGCTAAATATCTAGCTGTCAATGTCACATATCTTAAATGACAGACAGAGACAGCATGACAGATAAGCTAGGTGTTAATATATCATCAATAAGGGGATAAAAATAGATTTTAAATCAAAAGTGTCACTATATTAGCAAGCAACTAAACTACGAGATAAAACTGTGCCTCTAACTACTAATGGGACTAACAAACAGGAAACGGATGTATGAGTTCTAATCTACTGTGACATGGAAGGTTGTATGAAAAAAAAAATCAGTACTAAATTGTTTTATACTAGACTGGTATAGCAAAATAATTTATGTCTTTCCTCAATTTGTTATATCTGTAATCCAAACACGTAATTGACCCAAAAACCCCACACAAAATAATCATCATCAAAATTTCACTTACTTCTTCAAAAGGCAGAAATATTCCGTCGGACTATATACAAATACTTGTATTATTATCATAGATTGTGTTGCCCCAAAGACACACGAAAACTTAGCCCAACCTTGCAAGTGCTTTGTAAAATTTTTAATATTGTAGTTTTGGCACACTCTGTGTAACGCAATTTACAGTAACACGCTGTATAATACATTTATTTTACGACTTAACTCAACAGATTTATCGTTACTCATTAGCAACACTTCTACAACATGTTACAAAGGCGAGAGATAATACTTTAGGGGGTGTATGTGTTCCTTGTATAGAGTCCAATGTGAAATGGGCAATATTATTTTTATTTTCCTTATTGGTAATTAAAGACGCCCTAAAAATATAAATAACGCTTATCAAATTACTCTCATAGTTTAAATTCTCTCAAAGAAATGATAATTTATAAATAACATAAAATAGTCCTTCCCAAAACGCTCCATACAAAACGATACTCTATTATGACGTCACTAACGGGTAGTTTGTACGCATCGCGGGAAGACCTTGTTCGATAGCTAGATTAAATATTGCGTTTATGAAAGTGGTTCCATAACAAAAGTTGTAGTAAATTGCCTAACTTTTCGAATTGTTTATAAATATTTTTCAAAATTTGCACTAAAAAAATGGAATTTCTCGAATTTGAAGGTTTATTAAAAATATATAGAAGTTATGAAGCTGAAATTTTGGACCTCTCTTTATTCTGCGAATTTTTGACCTGGTCATCTACCCTATTATGAGTAAAAATATTTTATGGGCAAATTTTGTTACTAGGGTGCTTGCACATGCAAATCACTTTTTTTTTTTTACTTTTAGCACTGCCACTTTCATAGTGTACCCTATATAATTAGCACACGCGTACTCTAAAGTATCATCACCTATTTGTTACAACCAAAACCAAAAATTATAATAACATACAGCGTGTTACGTTATGCATTAGTGACAATCTTTCATCCGTATACAGCGTACCGCGACAACCGTGGGCACTTTCAGCCCCGCCCGGTATATAATAACCCGTCACTTACCGTTGTAGAGGCCGGCGCGACCCCGTCCGTCGGAGTACGTCTGCCTGCGCGCCGGTAAAGGGTTGGATCCCTCCATGAGGGACGTCCGAGGCACCACGATGTGGTCCTTCTCGTGCTCCGTCTCTTTCGCACAGTTGCGCATCGCACTGAAGGGAAAAAGATAGATGTATGTTAATATGCTTGATAGATAAATGTTGACGATTGAATATTTATATATTTATATTTATAACTACCCTGTAAATAGAACGAATCGTTTTCTAACAAGTGTTGTATTGACTCTGCCTAAAGCGGAAAGTTGGAACAACCGTTTTTAGTGGGTATGCTTGACGTGGCCTCTGTGGGAGTCCCGCATACCCTAGTAGCCGTCCCCGAGCCACCAGGGATGCGTAAAAGTATTTTGCCAACGGTAAAAAAAAAGATTAGGAGTTGTATCAACTTTCATACAAGAAATATTATATTATTTACTAGGTTTTTCCCACAGCTTCGCTCGCGTGAAAATTACTTTGGAAACATGACAAGACCTACAGTAGCCTATGTTACTTCCATACTTTCAAACTAAGTCTATGCCAATCCAAGGGATTGGTTACTTCTTTAGGGCGTCAAGAAATGACAAACAAACACACATTCGCATTTATAACTTTACGGATAGTTAAAGTTTCAAAATCGTAATGAATATAACGTCATACAGAACCTAACATGTCGATTATGGGCTTATTTCATTAAAATAAAGCTACACTGTTAAAAATGTCCATAGTAAATTTACTAAATTTGTGTAGGAAGTTTTTACGCACCACATTTTTAGAAATGTGAAACTCAGTCATGCA
>JAOTAV010079234.1:0-12619 GCA_026546445.1 Cyclargus thomasi | reverse complement strand
TTCCGTTGTCTGGCACCTGTAACACAAGTCCTTCGGGTACTTAGCACGGGGCCAGATTGACGTGGTGTGAAGCGTCCATAGATATATAGATATAAAGTTATTACCCTGCAACGAGTTTCTTAATACTTCTTACTACAATTCACGCCGGTTTTTTTACCGAAGGTACTATAGGATGGCGTTCTAAAAATGTATTTGTTATACCCATTTTAATAACTACTAAAATACTTAATAAGCTTTCTCTTTCTAGTTTTTCTTAACGCAGGTGCGTTCGGTTTGGGGGGTAAATTTTCAGGGGGACTTTTAGGACTGATACTCAAAAGTCAGGTGTAATTGAACCTTGTAATCTACTTTTCATGTAACTTAATAACAATAAAGTGGTGAGAGGAATCTAATTGTCCGCACATAATCTATTGTTCTTGTCCTGTAAACTGGTCTCCAATTATTTTTTAACAAAAAATTAAAACCGACTTCCAAAGGAAAAAACTTAAATAGTAAAAAGAAACTAAAATGTATTAAATAAAATGTATTCTTTAATAGTGCCTGTTTCAGAATTCGGTGATGCATCAGCCTATTTCCGTACACAATCTTCATTATTTTAAATTCGGTACCAATCAAAAATTTAAATTTAAACAACATTAATTAATTAAACATGGAGTATTTAAGGAATTCAAAGAGTAAGTTATATATATAATAAGTAATTCAAAAAGTAAGTTCAAGCAACTTAGGCTTAGCGTTCTGCCATATCTCTTGATTCCTAAGTCTCGACCTTCCAGAATATTCTACCAACCTTGACATTGGGGACCAAATTCACTGTCACGACTAACCGACAAAAACAAAGGCGTAAAAAATAATAAAACTAATTACTAGTCAAGGTCAACAGGAAATCTGCGGGAAAATTTCTTTCACGGTCCAATCGCTGCGACTATTCTGAGAAACACCCGAAAATATCTTTGTAATAGGAACTAAGTTTGTCCTTAGGTGCGGAACCATAGGCTGATAAAACCGGATTTCCTTGGGCGGAAACGTAATAAGTGTCCGGTTAAATTAATTAGCGTTGTTTCATACGCGTTTTCTGAAGTAGAATACCATCCTTATAAGTTGTCCATTGCACGAGCTCTTCCTGGAGAAGAGTAACAGGTGCCTTACACAGGTTCACTAGCGGTAACTGTCAGAGGCCCGAGCCACGTAGATGGTCTTGCTGATTCAGCAGATGCTGCAGTAAGGTTGCTGCAGTCATAGCTTTTTGGGTTCTAGTGGCTATCATCCGCAGCCCTCCTCGAGAGTCTTGTCTTGAAAACAACATGATTGAAACAAAAAAGCGATAAGTGCCCCAAATTATCACATAATTATTTTTTATTACAGTTTAATTGTGCCTTAAAATTCGGCACAAGTTTTGCAACAATAACTTCCTGTTTGTAACAACCTTTTTAATTAAACGTATTTAAATAATTTCGATTGTTCTAGAACCGAACTTGTATTATAGAAACAATCGGCTAGCTGCAAACTGTATTTGGTTCCGTAATATTGTAACTAAAACTCGTACGTACGTCACAGAAGTTGAAACAGATACAGATCGTGGAGCTAAGTAATTTGGTCGGGTTATGTCTAACTCAACCCACGGATCACGATTTATATGGAATTGACATACTCCGACCAAATCCGTAGGTCCGTCAACTGACTCTCTTTCAATTTCCTCCATTATACTTAAATTAAATACCATAAAAATCACAACTTTATGTCTGGTTTACACGTATAAAGTAGATGAGTAGAATGCATGTAATCACAAAACTTAGTAGCAAGTTGCAAGTTAAATGACTTAAACTGCACGGTTGCCACGGATATATGCTATATTCCCACAACGCACTTGCGACTCTTCGGATGTCACGAGTGTCCATGGGCGATGTCAGCTGCTTTTCATCAGGTAACCCGTCTGCTCGCTTGCACCCTAATTATCATTAAAAAACCCATTCTCTAGTTTTAGCGCGCGCAGCAAAATGGGGATTTATTTATTTGTAAACATTTACTTCTGTTGTTCAATACATATGGGTTTTATGATTTCGTTTTCCGTTGAATGCTAAAATTATTAAGTCGTTTGCAGTGTTTTTACTTGTACGTTTTTTACTACTAGATCACATGCAATGAACCAGGAAGGCATTATGATAAATATATAATAATCCTTTAGATAACATAATAAATAAGTCACCTTGTACATACTAGTGCTTGCCCCGGCCTTTGCCCGTGTGATATTATTTCAACAAAATTTCCTATATTCTGGGTCAGCTAATACACTTCCTGTATACTGTACCCGTTTTACGTCAGTCCAACTCGCACTTGGCTCATCTCCTAAATATTATTATAATGATATCAAGAAAATCAGCCAAGCGCGAGTTGGATAGCCTATGTCATTATGTGATAACGTAGCGATTCAACGGTGAAAGAATTTTTGAAATCGGATCAGTATTCAGTACCTACTTAAGTTTATTCGAAACGAACATACAGAAACACAAACCTTTCCTCTTGATGAACAGTGTAAGATATATAACTATAACTATTATCACAATAACTATTATAATAACAAAAATAGCGTCATTTTATAATAGTTAAAATGACGCTATTTTTGTGTTGGAAAATTCCTCAGCAGGAAGTGAAAATGGAGTGATTTTTCAACTCAGAGCTCGGCGGTTTTCTTCTTTAGAATCGTATTTTATAGCACATAAAGGCCGGAACAGAATGTGTCTCGTAAAATCACGTCGTAGAGCGTCCATGGCCTAGTGGGTAAGATTTTTGGTTCGAACTCGAGAGGGTGCAGGTTCAAACCCCGGTGGAGGCGTGAACCAATGAGATATTTTCCGATCTCAAGTACATAATTCGGATGCTCATTGCCGTGGAAGAGCCATGCTTTGACTCGAATGGGCCGGGTCGACACGAGTGATACCACGGCCTCACAGAAATTGACGTGAATCGGCGTTGTGTTGTGTTTCGTTCAGTGACTGAATTTACCGGTGGCCCAACCTCGCTAATCCCTCATAAAGACCGGCAACGCACTTGCGGGTCTCCATATGTCACGAGTGTTCATGGGCGACGGCAGTTTCTCTTCATCAGGTAGCCCGTCTACTCACTTTCCCCCTAAAATATCTATATTTGTGTTCGCCATTAAGATACACTTTACAATATCGAAAACTGGTAATGCAACTTGCTGCCTTTCTCGTCTGCGGCCCTAGCATGGCAACCGAGAAAGTTTTTCTTTCTACGGCAAGAGTCTATCTTGCTAGTGACGTCGAAGTGACGGAAGCACAAAGGAAATCTATCAGTTCATCCAAACCATCAGTCAGCTTGACTTTCGTATGTCTATTGACGCTATGCTAGCCTTGCTGATATGAACCCAGCAGTGGCATAGCGTGGGTTTTGGCCACCAAGAGCGGAGGACAATTTTGCTGCCCCCCTAGGAAACTTTTGCCGCCTCCTAATTTTTTTTCTATACTTTTTTGCGATTTTTGCTAGTTCAGATACTCATATATTTTAATCTGTTACGTTACAGCTATATAGCGGAAATAAATATGCGGACACGATCTAATAAAGAATTTTAAGGCAAGTACTTAGTATTTACGCGCGTAGTTACGGAATACCCAGAATGCGTCACAGAATAAGAGTGTACTAAATGCTTTTGTAATAGCTCCGACTTATATTTGAAATGATCGAATATTTAGAATATTTTATTATTTTCTGTCAAATTTTGCCGCCCCCTAAAAAGTACCGCGGCCGTACCGAGAGGGTCGCCCCCCCTGCCCTCCACGCTACGCCACTAGTCAACCCAGCCTTCCGACAATAAAATTCACTGCAAAATTAACTATTACAGTTAATTATAACCTACAAGGAATACTTCCTTATTTATATGCAGCCATTGAAAGCTGATATATTATTAATTTACAATTAATAAGTTTACACATTAATCATTTGTTGCATGTTAAGTGACAGACTGCTATTACTGCCCACTAGGTATCTCTAGGTCCTCTTGATATACATCTGTCCATAATGGATTGGACCTTAGGCCTAGACCTTAGCTTTAGTGATTAATAGAATTAATAAATAATAATTAATACGATAGAAGATATGCGCTTGACACACCTAAGTCACTGACAGCCGCCGAGACGCGTCTGCGCGTGTTATCAAATGATCTGCACATGTGGAGTCGCTGATATGTCGCCGACATAGTTTCCCGACATGCAATAAGAGAAGCCGCCGACCTAGCCCACCTACGAAATGTTACCAACAAATGTTTACGGCCGGCGGCTCCTCTCAAGCAAAAAATAAAATTTAGTGGTTGCTGTACATAAAAAATGTCCTTTATTATGTCCTTAATATTGCTAAAAATCTTAATTTACTAAACTTGAAAAATTTTGGAGTCGATTTCGCCTAAAACGTGCAGAATTTTTTGTTGCGTTACATTTCCACATTTACCGGCCCAACTTCTCATAAAGGCCGGCAACGCACTTGCGACTCTTCGCATGTCGCGAGTGTCCATGGGCGACGGCAGTTGCTTTCCACTAGGTAACCCGTCTTCTCGCTTGCCCCCTAAATATCATACAAAAAACATTTACCGGTTCATCTCCCGTCACGCGTTTTGCTATATTTTATGAACTGAAGTTCATTTGTTTCTTCAATTCCGAGAACCCAGGTCGTAGACCCCAAGGACCTGACCTTTAGGGTGTCCTCGTTACAATTGCAGTGTTAAACAGAGCTGAGACACTCCGTGATTGAGGTTTAGCGACGTCGCATGTTGTCACGAGACGCTGCAGCATGCGAAGTGACGAAGGTACGCGTATTACTGTCCCCAATAAACAACTTGTTAAACCTTCTAACATACCTTTAAGGGCCGTCCATTAATCATGTGAGGTTCAAAGGAAGGGAGGGGGGTCTCATGGGATCTATAAAAATCACAAAACATCACAGGGTAGGTTTTCGCTTCTTTGTAGAATTTCCAACAAAAATTTATGGAAATGACATAAGCTTTCGTTACGCCTAATGTTTCCGTACATTTTGTTAGGCGATTCTACAAAGAAGCGAAAACTTTTAGGGTATGTGTGACTCGCAGCGGCCACATGGTTGGATGGTAGGATGGCCTCAGCTCTACCTTTTTTTTTTTACGTTGGGAAATGCTTGATGCATTCCCGACAGCCTGGGGGGGCAGTCGGGATATGTGGGGCTCCAGGCCTACCCAATAAAACGCAACGGTGCCTCTTTTCCGCGAATCACAGCGACCCAGTAAGCAGCATCTGCTGGTTCAGCAGAACCGTCCGCGCGGCATTTGTCTGTGACAAATATCGCTTAGGACAGCAATCCTGGGCACTAGACGCACTCCTATCAAAAAGGCTCGTGCAATGGATGGCGACTTCCCCAATCCGCCGCCCGAACCCTTTTATGACGGAAGTTGACGCTCATGTTGAGCGCGTCTTCGTCCTCCACGCCTTCTCCAACATTCCTGTCCCCTACGCTTTAAATTACCCGTGCGACTTAACTAGGCACATGATCTTGACAAAGTCATATTAGAAAAATGTGAAAAAGCCTAACGAAATGTCCAAAAACTTCAACAGAAAACTAGCTGAAATATCGATGCTTGTATTGGTAATAATTGGATAGTTTTCGACATTTTGTTATGTTTTTTCACATTTTTCCAAAATGTCCTTGAAAAGATCGTGTTACCAAGTTAAGTCGCACCAGTTATAATACATCTGAATTGACATACTCATCCAAATCGTTATATCGTCGAAACTGGTCAAAATAGATACATTCTCTTACCAGTAGAAGTATTATTTATTTTTTATAATTATGAAGTTTATAATCTATGCTATAATAAATGTTAACAAGTATTGATTATGTAATTAAACCCTTTAGTCGTATAAGTTTCTTTACTTGTCTAACTATGCTATTTTTTATAGTTTACGATTGTAAAGATATTCGCACATAACACATTACATACAACGCTAACTCATAAATAATGGCTTTGGATGTAAATTTTTAGTATGTATTGTGAGACATACTAAAAATGGGGTACCAAGATAAATTAAATGGTCATGGGCTTTGGACCATGGACAAGGTCCTAAATAATGTAATCTGGGACTAGTCTAGGCGACACTAGACACTATGCCGTTGTGGCAACGCGACACTTCGACAGCACTGACACTCTCTTGCCGGCACTGTGGCGCAGTTGAGGTATTGTAGACTAGTTGGCGCCCGCAATTTCGTTGCGCGAAAATTTGTATGTCACGCGGGAACCGTACATTTTCCCGGGATAAAAAGTATCCTGTATGCCTAGCTATTAAAGCAAAAAAATATTTATTCAAATCCGCCCAATAATTCCGGAGATTAGCGCGTACAAACAAACAGATAAACAGACAATATTTTTTCTGTAGATTTGTGTTCTATTACTGTTTCTTAGCTCTCCAATATTGACTGTTTTGTAAAAATACTTAATGTATAGATACGTCAATTTTACTGTTTTATTATATGTAAAGATGTGTTGAGTCGCGTTGTATCGTGTATAGAGTATAGAGTAAAGAACAATCAATTAACAACTTGTGGCCAACAAGTTATTATTAAGTTAATCAAGTAACACGATTAGTTGTAGAGTTGGGTTTTCGATTTGATCGTATGTACCTCTAAGGTAGGTAATTACCGAATACATAACATACACGTGAAATATTCTAATGAAATATTGAAAGTAATAACATGTTACCTTGACAATCGACAGTACAATCACGAAATTTACATTAACTAATCGTATATTGAAATATCAGAGATATGTTTATTTTTACTAGTTTGTGGCCTATTTTCTTGGTGTTAAGGTTCAAAAACAGTTAACACTATAAACAGGTTATCATTTACGGTACACACTTTTATTACTCATGTTCTGATTCACTCAACCACATTGACGCATGACAAAAATTGAGTCTGTATGTTTATAATAAGTGCGTGATTTCCGATACATCGGACATTTCTACTAGTATGAGTAATGTGTATCGTTCTAATAACACCTATTTGTACTATTGACTTTTGGCATACGCCAACTAACACTGAGTGATTGTAAAAAATCATAAAAACAGTCAACGGATCAGATTCTCTAGCTTTGAACGGCACTTTTATCTCACATCGAATGAAAAAGTTATTTTTTTTAACAAACAATTAAAACCGACTTCCAAAACAAAAACAATCAAAAAGAAACTAAAAAGTATTAAATAATATTTATTCTTTAATAGTGCCTGTTTCAGAATTCGGTGAAGCATCAGCTCACGTGTCATGATTTGTCTGGATTAAATTAAATTTTTGACTGGTACCGACCGGTTAAAAAACCTACAAGGTATCAAAGTCATCAATCCGACTTTAAAAAATATAATGCGATGGTGCTGCCATCTAGTGAAAAAACTCATTATTCTATTGTGAATTAGATTTGCATTTAATCATTATTATTTCGCTGTAATGTTGCATTAATTTTCTGTCAGTTTTGGTACTAATGACATATTATACAGATTTAGTTTTATTGTTGATAACAATATAGGTTCGGTCCAATTAGAGTTAAACCCTTCTATTGAATTCACGGCGGTAGGCTTCGGCAGTCCCGACTCCCGGCAATAATATCGGATGTGAGCCCGATATATTTCGCACTGATCGCGTCGATAGGGTTGTCACTTGTCACTTGCCACACTTTTGGTACAAAAAATACTATTACTTTTCGCTTACAAGTTCATATGCAAATGTGACGTTATAATTATTCATACTTAATACGTTATTAATTATTTACAACAATAAAATGTACAAAATATAATGGTTATAAAATTTTATTTAAGTATGAATTAACATTCAAATGACAATGGCCTAAACCTAAAATGGCCGGTTGTTTTTTTATTTCTAAAAATGTCAAACTCTTTAGAAAATGTTCATAGTATTAACCTTACCTTACATTCTGGCGTATTATCATCACCGTCGACCACTGCATTGTGATTATTATCTTTATTAGGAGCCCGTAACCTTCAAAAACCTGTTAAGGCACTAAGTTTGCTACTCGTGGTCTCCATTTTCTTCTACAATCAGGTGGAAGCAGGCCATAATGAGGTATGTGGCAACCCTAGCGCGGTAGTTCCCAATAGGATTGAATATTGATACGACAGATGGCGCGGGCAGATAATTAATTTCACGGCTCGGCTCCCGTGACCCATAGAGGCTATTTACATGCAACCTCCGTCCTACATACGGCGATGCTTGACAAACTACGTCAATATAGGAAAAGAGGAAAGTATTAGATCGGCCGCAAACGTAAATTTTCCATATTAGGTTTTTTGCGGGATTCCGAATCCGGAAATCGAAAAGTATGTCAATAGAAAATACATTAGCTGGCGAGCACGTGCAGTCTTTCCCGGTACGGAAGGAATTCCGCATTCAATGCATTACATGAAATATATACAAACATACAATGAAAAATAATTAAGAAGCTTATCTCGAAAAATATAAGTTTGCGGCAGCCCTAATATTCAAAGATCGAATTAATCGATCGATCGAAAACATGTTGTCTGGGATTTTATAATCTCGAGATAGATAGTTGAGATTCTAAGCATTGAACATTATATGATTCCTCATAATGTTCATCAAATCATGGACGTTTCGGAATACTCAACGCGAAAAAGGCATGGAAATACCTGACGTCAAGGCACTTTGGTCAACGTAGCCTTTTGTGTGTGGTGTTACAGAGTAGGGCGAGATAAGGGGACAATCCTGACAAGCCTTTGTTTAGACCACAAAGATGTAACTCCTTTTATTCACACCGACAACCGAACTATTGTAAGGTTTGTTTCGCTATATTTTATTCCGTACCCTATACAATATACCTGCTACGAATAATGAATATTGATGAGAAAATGTACCATTTTATTAGAATTTAACCTTAGGTGTTTCTGCAGAAAACTTTTAAGCTTAAAAGTAACGTAAAATAATTTTCAATAAGCTTTTGACTTCATTTGATTCCCATTTAATGATGATATTACACTAACAGTTTCAAACTTTGGACCTAACAATTTTTTTTATTGCTTAAGAAAATCAGAGTTAGGAGGAAATGCGTGGGGCATTCCCGTTAAGGGAAATACAGGCGCCAACGGCCTTGATCATACATTCGAAGTTTCAAAAATCTCCCCCCGCACACAGAAAATAATAAATTATATACTTGTTTTTATTAATTTTAAACGTTTTGACTTACTTTTAAGAGGTTATACTTACCCCTCTAGCCCATGTATTAGCCTTAAACCCTGACTTCTCAATAAATTCCATGCATTGCGAGAAAAGTTTTGGTAACAAAGTATGAGATTCGCCTTGAGTACTCCATACGTTTCTCCTTAGGGCTCAATAAACGGTAAAACGGGACTCTATTACTAAAATTTCAATATCTACCCGTCTGTCCGTCTTTCTGTCTCAAGGCTATACGTCAAGAACGATCTCTAGCTATGGCTAGAGAATAGAAACTTTCATAGAATACGTATTTATGTGGCCGCGATAACAAAAATTAAAAAATAATAATATAATGTTTAATGGGTGCTCTCATAAAACAAACGTGTTTTTTTGCAAGTTTCTTCCTTATCCTTTAGATAATAGATGATGCTGCAGTAACTATAATCCGTGGTTTTGTTCGATACGAAGTGATCTGTTAAATCTGTTATTGTTTAACTTCTATAAACACGATTCTTCTCTATTTTTTGCACTTTACTGGTACGGAACCCTTCGTGCGCGAGTTCAACTCACACTTAGCCGGTTTCTATCCAGCTCACGTCAATAACGAGCGACAGAACGGAAAGCAGAAAAGGGGCAACATATTTAATAACGTTTTGTAGGTCAACCAAAGCTCTGAGTAGAGACGTTTTCGTGTTAGTTAGTCAGGTTTGATGTTAGGGAGCATTCATAAAGTACGTCACACGTAAAGGGGGGTGGGGTAGACAAGGTGTGACGGGGGTAAGGTCCTTAGTTTTGTGTAAAAATTATATGGACCTTAGTGGAGGTTTCAACTTAATCTTATCATAAAAGAGCTATGTCAAAGTGTAGTACAAAAAGTCGTGGGTCATTATAAATGTATTTTTGGTACTTGTTTTAAAACAACTCTTTTGTTTATAATGCATTTATTTAAAATTGGCGGTTTATTAACCCTCTATTATTTTCATAAAAAATGCGATTGTCAACAAAGTGTTGTATTGTCACTTTGTTGACAAAATATCGTGGAAAATGTTAATATAACATATGTTTTTAACATACCAATAATATTTTTGTATGGCAACCAAATTGAAATTATACCAAACTTAAATTAAATGGCTTCACTTCTTTTTTCATATCCCCAGAATAACGCTATCTATAAATTTATAACAATATATTGCAAATCCACCCAAAAAACATTGGAAATAAATATTAAGTCAATCCCTATAAAGTTGGGAGACAATATGCAAACCGGATACGTTGAAGCATCACAGCGAGTGCAACACTTTGAACCTTACCACACGGTGATAAGTATCATCACCTAAAGCCATATTCCGAAACTAAATTTGAGCGCCACTCCGGGCGTACCGATTCGGTTTTGAAAAGGCGAGTGCCTCTTGAAATTTACGGGCTGCGGGAGTCGATTATTTCGTCGAATAATCGATTTTAGCCGTTCGCTTCGATGTGCCAGCGCCCCCGGGTTCACTGCCGAATATGATGTTGCATAAAACTTATTCTATGGACGCTTCACACCACGTCAATCTGGCCCCGTGCTAATTACCCGAAGGACTTGTGTTACGGATACCAGACAACGGAAATATATTTAATACTTTTATACTATGCACATATTTAAGATTTTTATTATATAATACACATATTAAATACACATCCATGACCCAGGAACATTGAAAATTTTGTTCCGTCGGCGGGACTCGAGCCCGCGACCCCCGGCGTGAGCTACCAAGGTGCTCAACCACTGCGCCACGGAGATTGTCTATTCGAATTATGATTTCAAGTAACGCTGAGCGTGTTCGTCATAAACCTGAGGTGCTTTCAGTCTGCTAACCGTTTCGAATCCCAGAACAAGTTAACATTATATTACTTAATCTTAAAGGAGTGGAATTAAAATGAGACCAACAATGATGAGCCTGAGTTGAAAAATGATTTACTGTACCCAAAACTTTTAGCGTCCTCAATCCACACATATACCAAAGACGAAATTGAATCGTGATCGGCTGGGTTTAACATAATGCGATCAATCTCCAAGATCCGCTATCTGGCTATGAATCAATCGATACTACATCGTCAAAGTGACGATTTGATTTGACTGTTGAGTATTACGAATATTACGATAATATGCCTTGGATTATCTACAAGAGAATGGAACTATAGACTCAGGGAGCAATCCTGGGGGTCACCTTATCCATACATTCCAGAAGTATTACCTACTTCTTTTGTTTATTCTTTCTTCACAACCTAACGGTGCAACTAATCGACTTGATTTTTGGTATGACGACATTTTAACCTATGGAGAGTAACGACTACTTTTGGTCTTGAAAACATCATGTTACTAAAACATTCGCATTTTTACGAGCCTATCCAATTTCACGCGATCGATGCCGCGGGTAAAAGTTAGTACAGTTAATGTAATACATGATCTCTCTACACCCTTTAACTGACCTCAGACTCTCATTCACCGATTCGATCCATTCACCCGCGCCATACCCCGAAATAGCGCGCCGTATTTAGATGGCGCCGTCTTTTGTTTTTCGCGGGCTACATTAGCCGCGTATTCGTGTCTTGTCGGCGTTCTCTTGTGGCTATTACATTGGTTGGTTGTCGGCTACGAATAATAAAAAGGAAGCTAAAATTTTTCGAAATAGAGGTGTCTTTGTAGCCTGACAGACGTCGACGGCTTCCATAATGGAGCAGGTTTCTCAGTTTGATCGTATTTAATTAAATATTTTCTTTTTTTGTATATTCTCGTCCTTATGCGAAACAGCATCATCGAAGCAGATCGGCATCTCCGTATACGGGCCCCAGCCTTTACCGTAGTATAATTATACTCTGTTCATAACATTATTATGCGACCGTTTGGGTAACTCTACCAATATTTTTTTAAATTATCGTTCGTCTCCAGGCGTTAAGCTTGCTGTCTTATGTCGATTATGACTGGTTAAATACTAAGAAGATAGAGCTACAGATTCTGTGGTGCGAAAGCGGTTATTTAACCTATATCATCAAGATAAGTCCAAAAACAGAAAATCCGACCGCAGGAACCATTGCAATTTAAACATCAAGTTACGTTTATTTCTAAAATGACTATTTAGAGTAATTCATTTTGATACCCTACTTGATCTAAATGGACAAAAAAAATATTATTGGAACCTCACAATTACTTGGACTTCCAAATCCGCCATTTTGATTTTCAAATTTTTAATGTTGGGTACATTAAAGATTTGTGTCACTTGTGCTATCAAGACAAATATAAAGATACCTCATACCTTAAAATCTATCAAGCTGTTTAGGCTGCGGAGAAGATTGTACATACATACATACATACATACATACATACATACATACATACATACATACATACATACATACATACATACAT
>JAOTAV010079223.1:0-12620 GCA_026546445.1 Cyclargus thomasi | reverse complement strand
AAAGTTAACAAATAAATATTTATATTATTTATTAATAATTAAAAGACTGAAAATTTAAATTATTATCAAAATTTTGTTAGTAATAGAACTTATTTTAATTAAAAATTAATTATTAATGTTAAATTTTGATATAATCAATGAATCTGTGTTTATGACATTATAAAATAGTAAGATTCTGATTTTTCTAATATTAAGGAATAATAAATTTGAAATTTTGATTTAAGATCATTTATCTTATAAACATTAAAGAAGACAGAATAACAGCCATTACTTCTGGTATAATGCCAATGAGTAAGAAAAAAGGTTTCTTAAAGAAAAGAATAAATTCTGGTATTCCTATCCATGCACTGGGTAAATAATTATTGAATTATTTTTCTGATCACTTAAGCAGAAACAAAATGATCATTGAAATGGGATAGGATTATGCTTAACAACGTTATTTTAGATCGGAAAAAAAACTTTATAAGATGTTTGCACAGTATATTTTATAAGAGACACTGTTTTTTTTGTGTGAGTAGGTGAAATCTATGGCTTATAAATGAATATTCTTGCAAAGGAAAATATCTTTGAAGGCTGTTGTTACTTATTCAATAATTATCTAATGAATATTGTGTAAGCAAACAAGAAAAGTCTTTGTTAGTTGTTCCTGTGTTGCAAAAAAAAACATTTTACCAAAAATAAAGAGTTTTTTTATGGTTAAGAGTTTTTATGATAACAGATGATATTTGGTTGCATTGTGGACTAAGTTGAAAAGTATACGTGCATTTATTAAGATTTACTCTAATAATTTTGTAGAACTATTTTTTTAATTTAAAGTTAAAAAGATACCAAAAGGTAGACAAAAATACAAAGAAATAGTCAGCATAGCAAGAACACATCTAAAAATCATTTTTATAAGTGTGTTTGGTGAAAGAAGTTTAAATATGAGTTTTTGTTTTTTTAATCATCCAAAAATTTTAAATTAAATTTTTAGGTTTCACTTAATTTCATGAAAAATATTATTTATTGAATATTTTTATATGAAAATACTACAAAAAGTCTTATTTATTAAATGATATCTCCGTTATTTTATTTAACAATGTTAATTTTATTTGTAAATATTATTATTATTTTTTAAAAATTCAGAGGATTCAATTTTTACTATTCCCTACAATAATATACGTATGAAAATTTATCACTATACTTTCTAAATACGATTTATAAAATATTTATTTAATAAGAGCATACTTTCATATTTTCCTATATGATTTTGTAAAGTTTCAAGATACTGCTAGCCTTCGACCCACTAAACTCACATCTACCACTTAATTGATTTCCCAAATTTACCCTACCATGATAAATTTTTAAAGATTCACTTATTTTTTTGATCTAAGATACAATACTTGAAAATAACTACATTATACAAAAATATAATTTGTCATTAGAAATTAAACACTCGGGCAAATATTCTTTTTAACAAATTTTTTTTAGATTGTTATAATTCCAGATACAATCATAGATTCTTTTTCTATAACAACAAGTCTTACATCCTTTTTTTGAATCTAGTAATTATTGCTATAAAAAGGTGATTCTTTCTTTGATTTCTGTAAAATTTTTAATTTTTAATCATTAATGATATTCATTTTACAAAAATTTGCACTTAAAAACACATCTTTATTTGCTGTTAACCCTCTTAGAATCTTCAAATTTGTTTGTAAAATTTTACAAGTACATTTATTCTCCTAAAAAATTCTTTAGATATTAATCTGTCCTAAATTCATATTTTTTTTTTCAATAATGAGCTTGATATTTAATAGAAAATAAAAATAATAACTCAATTGTATAATGATTTTTTATAATTACGTTATTCAAGACAGAATAAATAAACAAATTAAAAATACTCATAATGTTTATAAGAATAATGAATAGAGGAGAAAATTGTAATTTTTTTATAATTGAAGTTGATTAAAATATTAAGTTTTTAGGACATTAACATGGATAACGTTTTCCAATATTCATCTCGACTTTTTTAAAAGCATACATTTTATATTAAAAGTCCTTCCCGTTTCATTATCATTCATATTTTCAAGTAAATACTTTCAAAAATCATGCTTTTTTTTTAGAGGATTGATATTATGACGCTTTTGTAAGAATATTTGAAAGCAGAAGCACATTATTCATACGGCATCGCACAACTTCTGATTCAAAATAGTAAACATGCTGCTTCCCTAAACTGATATTTGTTTCATCCTACAACATTACCGACTTTCGAATTTGAAATAAGATTAATCGATGATAGATGTTATTCTTAATTTTTTAGTTTGGTACCTCTTTTGATTGCTCATGCTTCTTATGTGGGGTGACAAAAAAATTTATAGATTTTAGCTAATAAATCAAAGATAATCTTTAGTCTTTAAATGATATTGCAATCTTAGGATGCATTAAAACCAAAAAGGCTAGTCCTTTCTCGCTATTTAAGCCTTTTTACTCTTATTTTTCCTTTGTAAACTGTTATTCATCTACACTTTCATAAAAGTATGTAAACTTCTTTGTGTCAATCCGTAAAAATATTAACCCCTTTTTCTGCAATCAATTTAGTTGCAAGATGAAGATTTAATTATCTAATCATTACTTTGTATGCAAAACCTGTAGAGTAGCCTAATTCATCCCCAAATTACATTTATGTAATTTTTGATATTGTGTTTTAAAAATTTATCCTTTTAATTTATTTATTCTTTATCTATCTAACTTAGTTTTTTTATCTTATTATTTTAAACATTACAAAGTTATTTGAAAATTCTAAATTGTTGAGAAAATAACATATATTTAATTAAATTGATTTATTTTAAAGTTGGAATTTAAGTTTGAATAAATATCTAAGGCATAATGAAATAGATCAGACTTCAGTAGTATCTCTTTAATAAATTTAAATCATTTTGAATTTTTTGAACTCTTACTCTTCTCTATTCTAAAAAAATTTTTATTATTAATATTAATAAGGTGAAATTTCGTATAATATATTTTATAATTTGTGAGAGAGTGTAAGTTCTCGCGTCAAGGTTTTTAGTTAAATTTTGAAAATCATGTTTAAAGACATAATTAAAAATTTAATTTCATCATTTTATATATTGAAATTTGTTTATATGAAAAAACTGTTCTCATTATATAAAAATTTAAATTTCCGCATTTAACATTAATATTCTTTCAAAAACAAATTGCCTGTTTATTAATTCTTTTCATAAAATTAAAGATTTTTATGTAAAAGCCATAACTGCCACTATTGATTTATTTATTTAACAAATAAACAATCATAATATAAAATTTTTGTTTCATTAATGAAAAATTAAATAAAATTACATATTGTCTTGATTAAAAGTTTTATCATTTACATATTGTAAAGTTATGAACAAAGGTAAAAGGTTAACACATTCAAAATTTTGTTGTTTGTCTATCAAATATTGTACGAAGACAGTAATATTATTTTTTTATATCAACTTAAGTATATTTAAAAGAAAGAAGGATAAACTTATGTATTTTATGGCTAGTAATTTTAAACAGGGTTTGATTTTCATTTAAACACCGAATTCTGTACTATCGGTTATTTAATCGCAAATCAATTTTTAGTTTTTTGTTTCATGAAGATATCTTAACAATCAGTTAAATGTTTTTACGATGATAAATATTTTTTAAAAAATATTTATTATTACTTATGGAGCTAAAAAATGAATTTTTATTTAATATTAGAGATAATTTAAATAATTTTCGATTTTATATGTGAAATGAAGTTGTATTTATTATTTTTATAAAACTTATACCTAAAATAGTGTCTAATTCTTAAAATGATTATTTTTTGTATTTAAAAAGACACAAAATTGATTTAAACCTTTAAAAACACTTAGAATTAATATCCTTGAAAAATAAATTTTTTTCAAAATCAATTTTAAGTTTACGTTACTGAATAAATCATTATTATTTTGTTGCTAGACAACCGAATCAAGAATAGTTTGATAATACAATAAATTTTTTTAAATGTAAAGATTAGAGGATAAGATAATGAATTGTGTTTTTTAAATTTAAAATTAACATAAAAAACAAACTCTTTTTAATTCATATCGCAATATAGATTATTTGATAATGTAAACTACTAATTAAAAGAATTTAATTAAATTGCTTAGCTATAAGTTTAAAAAGCTTGTTTAGAATTTATTTAGTTTCTAAAATATATCAAGTTTATTTAAAAACCAAAGAAAAGGCGAAATAAAATCTAAGTAGATTAGTTTTTATATTTTTTTTACTCTGAATTAAAAATTTTCTAATTTAATTATAGAAATTGATAAAAATTTGATAAAAATAGAAAAACATTTTATCTGCCCTTGATGAAAAAATTTCTCTTACTATGTTGGTTAAGATTTTATAATGCCACTGAATCAAAAAGTCAATCTAAAGATTTGATAAATTCTAATATGATTGCAGAAAATCCGAAAGGCACAAAAAGAAATTATGAAGAATGTAATATAGCAAACAAGCACAAATTTTTGAAGGCAGAAGTTAATAGTACAAATGGGCTGTATATGCTTTTATATAGGCTTCCATCGTTAGAAAATTTCAATGATACTGCTTTGCCTTTAACTACTTATCCTACACCCCAAAATCAAACTGAACAGGAGATTTCGGGGATTGATCTACTTATTCAAGCATCAGAAATAATTCAAAAGCGAAATTTAGAAAATTGTAATAAAGTAAACGAAGATAAAGTAAGCGATAATAGATTAGTTGAATCAAATAATAAAAATGTCTATTTATCTGAAGCTATCCCTCTTCCACACAAATCCACAGAACAACAAAATTCTCATATTGCTTCTGATTTAGTAAAAACAAATGACACCGAAAAAGAATTATCACAGAATAAAATTATTGATTCTAATAAGAGCAGTTCACTTCATAATCCATATTATAAATCAACAATATTTATAGATACGCTTTTCAAAGAGAAGTTAAAAATCTCATTTCAAGCTTTGTTAGCTAAATCCGAGAATCCTAAAATATTGACAGAGGAGATAAAAATAATCTTATTCTTCAAAGAGATTACAAAAGTTGATTCTACGATGTATTTTACATATTTTTTTGATATATCTTTTCCCATTGAGCAAAGTAATTTTGATGATTTTTCATCTTATACTACCAAATTAATCGCCAATCCAACACTTTATTTTAAATATTCTCTAAATTTTTATTTTAAAAGCTTAGAATATTATTCTAAATGTGTTTCGATCTTCGATCTAGAGAATTTTATTTTAAATCATTTATACAATTATAAAGCACTTTTTCGTCGTGATCCAAGAATAAACTTTTTTAATTTATCAGATGACGAAAAACGGTTTACATTAACGGGAATGAAAAAATATAAAAAGATTATAAAAGAACTTTCATTCATTTCGCTTATATTGCCAGAAATTAAAGAGATATCACAAATTGTTACTAAGTTAAACGCTGGGTCAAGTGTAGTTGTATTTATCAAGTCTATGTTACATATAACATTAAAATTTATATTTGACGTCAAAGAATTACATAAATTGTTAGACAATTCCGGATCATATAACTTTAAAACTGAGCTTTTTAGATATAGAACCTTTTTGTTTTTTGGCTGCGCAGGGTTAATACACGTGTTTATAGAAATTAAAAAACAATTTATTTTATGGTTGATTTCATATATTGACTTATTAAATGAAGATTTACTAAATGAACCGCAGTTAGAAAACACTATTAAAAATGTTATCATTGAAGGAGGGAATCCGTTTTATCAAAAAAGTATTAAAAAAGGAAAAAATGATTTTAAATTTACATCCATGCCAAAATTGATAGTTCATGCATATGAAGAAGAGAGAAACATGTTTGATTTTGAAATTACCGTAAATGATACCGAATTTATAAAAGAATTAGTAAAGGAACATAAGGACTTCGTTGCAAATTTTTTGAAAGCAGAATTAAAGTCCAAAATTCAAGAGATTTACGAAAGAGTTTATAAAGAATAAAAATTAATTAAAAATAAAAGGTTTAATGATTTATAGATAATATTTTACATTTGAATTAAAATAGCGGTTTAAATGAAAACTATTTTAATTATGTTAAATCATTTTTATCTTCATTGCTTACAAAAAATCACCCCATTCTGAAAAAAATATCTTTTATATTTATTGTAGATGTTGAGTCACATGAATTTACTTGCTTTTAATTCCTTAATACTAAAATCAAGTGTTTCTCTTATCTAGAATCGGACTTGTGTAATTATAAAAAAATTATCTTTCTTTATAAAAAATGTTCTGCTTATTAGCTTAGATATCATTTTTATTCAATTTATAGTAAAACTTAAAGCCGTCTAATATAGTTTTTATATCTATATTTTCTCAAAGTTACTTACCGTGAACGGCTGTTTAAGCAAAAAAGTTTACTAACTATTTAAAAAATAAATAATTAAAAAGTGATGGTTTATTTATAATAAAATGACATCCTGTAAACAAAGCCTGCAAGCTAAGGTGAACATAGACAGCTAACAGAGTGTACGGGAGTGGGGTTTGCGGGTGAAAGGCTCGCAGTATATTTTCGCTATATATAGTCATATGGAAACAATTTTTATGCGTAGCTTGAGTAAATAGGTATTTATATAAATTAAAAAGGAAAGAAAGATCTTTTTATGGATTTTTTATCTTTAGGAGAGAGAAAAATACGCTTATTTACATGCAGTGAAAGCCAGCGTTAAAGTTAAAAGTCCTTTAAAATGTTTCGCAGAGAAAAAAGCAAAAAACATGTGAGACTTCTACACCATACTGAGCAAGATGGTTATCCAAAGGAATTGCTTAGAAGATTTTAAGAACGTTTTGATGTTATCAGCGTTTTTTGCATGATAAAGCTGAAATAAAATATCTAATTATGCTCGATGACAAATGGCTTTCAGGTTATTTTGCCGATACAATTACAAAATTATAAATGCTTAATAAACAACTCTAGGGTGCAAAAAACATTAATTAATGCCAATTAAAAATATAAAAATAAGTCACCTGAGTAAAATTGCTGAGAAACAAATGAATCCAAAGAAATCTTGAACAATTTGATCACCTTCTAAATTGCGAGGTATCCGATTATGCGATATTAATAATCACGGATCATTTCCAATCTTTTTCATTAGGTTTTAGAGAATAATTTTTAGATTTATAACAACTCGATTATCCTGAATGAATGACACAACCAATGTTGGTAAATGTATCTGATATAGCTAACTTAATGTTTTTAAATTAACTCGCAGAAATGCGAAACGATGACTTTATGAAATCTTTATTTAATATGAGGTATTATTACTTAGATGTTTGCAGAAATAGAAAATAAATATCCAAATCTCACAAAACACTATAGAGATTCGTTGCTTTTTTTTATTCTTCAAGTTTAGCAAAATGTGGACTTAGCGTCCTCAATGATTTGATGATAAAAAAGAAAACTCGATCAAATATAACCAACTATGGTAGTTTAAGATTAAAACTTACAAAATTATAACCTGTATTGAATTCTTATGTAGCAAGCACGTTGCATGTAATTTATATTAAATTTGAATAAAACTTAACTGAAATTGTATTTAATAATGAATTTTTCTGATGATATTATTTATAAAAAATAAAGAAATTAAGACTTTTCTAATAAAAAATTCTTTATTTTAATAAAATTTCCATTTGATTACTAAAAATCCACTTGATTCTCTTATGTATGCTAAAAATTTTTCTAAATTAAAAATGAGCGTGCTAAGAAAATTCCGAAACATTGCTTTAACTGTTTAAAGGTGTCCACAACAGAGATTATTTTAAGATATTTTTTAGAAAAAACTTTTTCAATTTCAAACCAATAATATCATTAGCGAGAAAGGTTTGAGACAATATGCTTTTCAGAGGAGAAGTAATATTCTGACTTAAAACATATAAGCTAAGCCTCTGTTGATTTTTCACTCTTTTTTCGCCTTTTTATACTAGAAGGTAGATTTATTTTCTAAGTAAAGGCAATAAATTAGGCAGGAACAATCAAATAACGAAGTAAAAGTTATAAATTTAATCGATAATATCAGCTTTCATGTGGATGTAAAAGCTATTTGTGTTGAATATTGTGATTTCTAAGCTTTTTGTTTTATCTGAAGCTAACGTTTGACAAATAAATTTCTGAAGATAAAAAATGGCTAGAATTTTAATGCAAAAATTCATTATATTTTTTTAAAAAGACTGTCCAATTTTAAAATTCAGTTAGGAGAAAGGGCAAAAATATTTTTCAGAGGTTAAATTGTAAATAAAATGTAAAAAATTCCGTAAAATCGATATTATAGTTTTTTAGCATGACATAAGTATAATTCTAAGTGTTACCTATTTTGTTTGAAAATTTAACTTAAAACTTTGTAAAATATGTTATATTGACTCCGTTATTGTCAAAATATTGTGTTTCAACTGTGTTTTGCGTCCTTTTAGTTAATTTTAGGGTTAGTCGGGGTTTTAATTTTTTTAAAATAGAATATTTCAGGAATTATATCTTTTATGCTGTAGTTTATGTATTAATAACCAATTTACACATATGCTTGAAGTATCTTGCTAGTATTGGGTTATAGAAAATAGAAAAAATGGGGTTATTAAGATAATAAGAAAGGGTTTTCATTAAAATTAATGAATTTTATTTGTAACAGATAAGATCATCTATTTAATATGAATGATTTTCTTCTTATTGTGGTAAGTTCTTAAAAATGAGATAAGATCAGATTAATTCTTCGATATTGTTTATATAATCAAATATCTCAAATCAATTCTAAATCTTTTGAAATACTAATGGTTTTTTTACAAGACAATGATTCTATTAAATGGTTCAAAATTTTTCTTTCTCGCAACTTCTCGAATTCTAGCGTTTATATATTTATATTTTAAAAATCGTTTGGGTTTAAAAGAGTAGCTAACTATAGTTAGATGTAATTTGTCCATATTGTCATAACTCACAGGTCCAAGTGTCTTATTTGGAAAATAATTGCCATTTAACGATTGATATAATGAATATGTCTTTTTTTTGCTAGTTCTTCTGTTTCTTAGAAACAATAAATTTTTATTTGAAAATTTAATTAATTCTAGAAAAATATCTTCAAATTTTTCACGATAAATATGTTTGAGTTGTGTAAAGTGTTTTTATCTTTCACTTGGAGAGAAATGGTATCGCAAAAAACCTAAAAGCACTTTTTAAATTCCTAATCCGTTTAATTCTAATACCAAATCTTCTTTCGCGCATCTTTTTAAGAGCGTGAATTAATATTTTTATTTTGATTGAGTTTTTCTCAGGCAATTGATGTTTCTTTGCCTATACATGGACATTTTGGATTTTCGAAACATTTTTTCAATGTCTTAAGTATTATAATAGCCTCTTAATTTTGCCATAAATTTTCTATTTATTGGCTTAAACGCTGTGTTTGTTTTTTAAAAATCTGTTAAATTTTAAAACTTCTTCCTCTCAAAAAATTACCCAAAATTTTATATCTTTATTTTAAGAATATTCCTCTTGTACTTGTTTTTATTAAATTTTTCGATTATCTCCTTATATTATCAACCTTTATATAGTAAAAATAGATTATCTTAATAAGTCTTAAAATATCTAAAATATTTAACTATTTATTCTTTTTATGTTTTAAAAAATTAATTGAGATAAGTATATTGAGGTATCTAACAAGGAATATCTCAAATTTTAGCAAAAATCAAATAAAAGGTGAAATTTATAATTTATTTATAAATTTTTTAATTTTACAAAATCTTTTAAATTCAACCATAAATAAAGATAAAACATGATAAAAAAGAATTGGATTTACATTCGCCCCTAATGAAAAAATTTCTTTTATTATGTTGTTTAAAATTTATACATGCTACAGAAATAAAAGATCAATTTATTGAGCCAAAAAATTCTAACATGATTACAGAAAACCCGAAAGGGACTAAAAGAAATTGTGAGGAAAGTGATATAGCTAGCAAGAACAAACTTCTAAAAACAGAAGTCAATAATACAAGTGGATCGTATTTAATATTATATAGGGTTCCCCCAACAGAAAATCTTAATGATACAGTTTCGCCTTTAACTACACATACCGCACCTCAAAATAGAACTAATCAAGAGATTTCCGGAATCGATTTACTTATTCAAGCATCAAAAATTATTCAAGAAAAAGAGCCAGAAAATTGTAATAAGGTAAATGAAAATGAAATAAACAACGATGAATTAGAAAAAAAGAATAATAGAAATGTCGATTTTTCTGAGATTACACCTCTTCCACATAAATTCTCAAAACAACAAAATTCTCATGGTATTTCAGATTTATTATCTCATGACATTAAAACCGAATTATTAACAGGTAAAATTTCTAATTCTGATAATAAATTATCACCTTCTAATCCTTGTTATAAATCAACAATATTTTTAGACTTAGTTTTAAAAGATAAGGTAAAAAAATCATTTGAAGCTTTATTATCCGAATTAAAAACCCCTAAAAGTTTGACAGAAGAAATGAAAATAATATTATTCTTCAAAAAGATTACAAAAATAGATCCTTCTATTTACTTTGACCCATTTTTTGACATATCATTTCCAATTGAACGAAGTAGTATTAAATGTTTTTCATCTTATACAACCAAATTAATTGACAATCCAACACTTTATATTAAGTATTCACTTAATTTTTATTTTAAAAGTTTAGAATATTGTTCTAGTCGTGTTTTAATTTTGGATTTAGAGAATTTTATTTCGAATAATTTATTTAATTACAAAATTCTCTTTCGTCGCTACCCACGGGCAAACTTTTTAGATTTAACAGAAATCGAAAAAAAGTTTACATTATTTGGAATGAAAAAATATGAACTTGTAATAAATGAACTCTCATTTATTTCGCTTATACTGCCAGAAATCAAAGAGATATCACAAATTGTTATTACCCTTACTGCCGGTTCAAGTGTGATTGTATTTGTCAAGTCTATGCTGCATATAACATTAAAATTTATTTTTGATGTCAAAGAATTATATAAATTATTAAACAATTCAGGGTCATATAATTTTAAAGCTGAGCTTTTTAGGTATAGAACCTTTTTGTTCTTTGGATGTGCAGGTTTAATACATCTATTTATAGAAATTAAGAAACAGTTTATTTTATATTTGATTTCATATATTGACTTATTAAATGAAGATTTGCTAAATGAACCCCAGTTGGAAAACACCATTAAAAATATTATAATTGAAGGAGGAAGCTCGTTTTACAAAAATAGTATTGAAAATGGAAGTAATATTTTTAAGTTTTTGTCAATGACAAAAGCAATGGTCCGTGGTTTTGATAAAAAACGTAATATGTTTGATTTTGAAATTACAGCAAATGATATTGAATTTATAAAGGAATTAGTAAAGGAGCACAAAGACTTTGTCGCAAATTTTTTGAACGAAGAACTGAAGTCCAAAATTGAAGAGATCTACGAAGAGGTTTATAAAGAATAAAAATTTATTTAAATCAGAATAATTTTAAAGCGTGTTTTTCAATATTAAAAAAACAAGTACAAAAAAAACTTGAAATTATTTTATTCTTCTTGGTCACAAAATAAAATCACCAACTTTGATAGACTATTTTTATTAAATATAAATTAAAGTTAGTTGCTTGTTTTTTGTTTTAAGATCAATTTAAATAAATTTACGGAAAATTATTTTTATAAAACCCCCAAAAACTATTTAACACAACTAATTTTTTTTCATGAATCCACTTTATAGACAAATTTTTTTACTTGCATCATCATTAAATCTTAATTTATTTTTGATATTTTTGTTCAGTACGTGATAACAAACATTAGAGCAATTATATATAAAAATAAGAGATATGAGGTTAGGTATAAAATTTAATATTATTCTTGGTTGATGAAAAAAATATTTTCGTGAATACCAATATTCTGTGCAAAATAATTTGTTAAAGTGATTATACAAATTTTTTTGTTTTATTTAAGAGTTTATTAAAAATAATTTAGATACTTTTTTACAATAGTATTATAAAAATTAATAAATTTAAATTGTTGGGCATCTGGAAGATGCCATAAAAGGAGTAAAGGAGATTGATACTAATTCTCTTAAAAAGGAGCATATCAAATACTTCTCCTTTAAAAGTATATAAGAAAATATTTAAATAAATGATGGCTTTTGACAAACATATTTACTATAAAAACGCAAAAATCGCGGGAAGACCCGCGAAAGCATCCAACCCTAGTAACAAAAAACTAGACGATGATCCGACTAAAGCAAGGATAATGCAACAAGACAAATCTACAAAAAATGTAGATTCAAGATTGTATTCAAGCGGAGTAAACTCGCAAAAAGCTGTGTTTAAGAGAAATATGAATGAGAAAAAAGTCAAGTTAGAGTTGTTTTTAATAGAAGGAAATGATAATTTTGAAAGTAAATCTGTGAGAGCACAGATGAATGAAGTAGTTTATAAGGGAACCGACGAATTAAAAGAATGGTTCTATGAAATGGGTATTAGTAATAATTTACCAAATAAATGGGAAGAGTTTAAAGAATTAATTATTGATTATTGTACTGAGTCTAGTCTTGATTCGATAGTGAAA
>JAOTAV010079212.1:0-12621 GCA_026546445.1 Cyclargus thomasi | reverse complement strand
TTAATACACATCCAAGACCCAGGAACATTGAAAACTTTTTGCTCCGTCGGCGGGATTCGAACCCGCGACCCCCGGCTGAGCCTCAGAGGTCGTCATATAATGTCAGGATGCTGTTCGGCCTGCCTCGTTACTGCAGTGCGTCAGCTATGTTTGGCGAGGTACATGTTTTTTTTGAGATTATTATTCGTATGCGATGTGCCTCGCCCTGGTTGCGTTGTTCGGGACAGTCCAAACGGACTCCTGGATGTGTTGTGTGGAAGGTGGGACTCGCCCTGGTTGCGTGTTCGGGACAGTCCAAAGGGACTCCTGGATGTGTTGTGTGGAAGGTGGGACTCCCGGCTGATGGAACGTTGGGTGCAGCTCCATGCTCCGGTAGCTAGGTTCCCATAAGTCTAATATTTTTTTTGTACTTTTGAATTTAACTTTCATTTTACTAAAACTAGAGTAAGGATCCATTGTTACTAACAGAAAATATGGACGATAGCCTGAAATAAATTATTTGAATTTGAATTATGCATGAGGAGGTAACATTTGTATGTTTTTTTTTAATTTAATATTTAGGGGCAAGCGAGCAGAGGGGTTACCTGATGGAATGCAACTGCATGGACAATCGCGACATCCGAAGAGCCGCAAGTGTTCACGCCAGTTTTCTGTGAGGCCGTGGTATCGACCATGACCCATTTGTGCCGTGGGAGAGCCATGCTTCAGCATGAATGGGCCGGCTCGACCGGAGTGATACCACGGCCTCACAAAAAACTGGCGTAAAACGGCGTTGTGCTGTGTTTAGTTCGATGAGCGAGTTCACCGGTGGCCTTAATTCCCTAATCCCTATTCCTTTTCCCACATAAAGGCCGGCAACGCGCTTGCGACTCTACGGTTGTCGCGAGTGTCCATGGGTGACGGCAGTTGTTTTCCATCAGGTGACCCGTCTGCTCGCTTGCCCCTATAAAAATAAGTCTTGCTTCAGTATAACGAAGTTTTATGAAGTACCCCGAAATTTCAGGTCTGTAGCCACACTATAATTGAACAACCAATTAAGGGGATATATTGGCTGATAGCGGTTAATGCTTCTGTATGTTGTCACCTCGCCCCGCCGAACCCTGAGGTAATAAATTCGGCCGGCCCAAGCTATACGATGTAGCGATTGCTGGACAGTGAGCGAACTCAAAGTAATAAGAATTTTAGTAGGGGAGCCCAAGAGGGGAATTTAGGATTTACTCGAGCGCGAGCGTCAGATTTAGCTACTGTAGGCTTTCTATATGTCCCTGCTTATCATGGAATTAAAATCAGATTTCTTAGTTTGTTCGGTACTCAAATGGCTATTATTTGTTGACCAGCAATGACCATTAAATTAAGATAAGGGGCGTTAAAAATACGCCATAGAATACTTTCACATAAAGAAGTGATGATTTAAATGTAAGGTAAGCCTGTATGTATAACTTAGACACAACAAAGCGTATTTTTTTTTCCCAAGTTTCCAGATATTTTATATTACATGCAGCTTATCACTAATCGCAACAGGACTTGCTGTCTAAAATATTGTTATAAATATTATTTTTTTTTAATTAAAGAATTTTTATATTTATAACGTCAAAATAGCTGTAGCTTCGTATCCTAACGCTAAAATAAAATATAACCTCATTATTTTTCTTTTAATTTTACCTAATCAACAAAACTTACTAGATCTCCACGACGCTCGAGTTACTCCAAAAATAGCACTCTCACCTCCCCGGCTATTAATACAATACTTTCCTGTAGTTAAATGAATAATTTGATAGACACTATTCGCTGGGTGCGTGTCAAAATGCTGCGACCAAAACATAATAAATTTGAAATGTCCAATGACACTTTTTTTAATGACATATTTGACATATCAAACCACTAGGTTTTTCCGGCGTATTTTGCCAGGCGGGTGCCTAGCTAATAGTTATGAACCGTTTTCGCTACCTCGTGTCCCTTACATCGTCTTCCTTTTAAGCTTATTAACTGATTCCCATGGCGTCTCGCATGGTTTTTTGGTGTTAATTCCGCTATTAGCGTCTAAAACGTGGTCTATCCACTCCAATGCCTGAGAAGAACGGCCTTTTAGGGTTATTTTTAATCTGTTAAAAGCCATCCCAATCCCAAAGCGAAAAAAAAATAACGCTAATTTTAGAGAGAGTTTTAGTTGTTTTTGATGTAGATGCGAGGTAGGTTCATAGAAAAATGCTGCGTGTACTCACTGAATAATCAAATTATTTTAGTTTTAAAGTAATAATTATTATAATGATCCTAAGTTTCTTACAAAAAAAATCAAAGCCGAATTTTTTATGCTCTACCAGCATTTACTTTGACTTTGTCCGCGTTGAAACGATCTATCTAACGGAAATATTTAATCGGAATTAAAAGTGTGGTAATTATATACACTTTGTATGAAAAGTGAGTAATAATTCTTTAATAGTAACTCCCACACCGGTTTCGGTGACTGTGGTTATAGAAACTACGTCATGCCCAAGTGTGTGCGCAGTACAAAGGAGCACTCTCTCTCTCCCTGTACTCTCATAACACAGTGGGACGGATGACCGACCTGACTGGCGAGAGATCAGACGCAGGACCGACTTCTTACACGCTCATCCGACGCATGGATCATCTTACTTGTCAGACAATCGGGTGATCAGTCTGCATTGTCCTAAACAAACTTGGAAATGAGAGAGAATCGAACCCATGACCAATTCCTTAGGGGTAGTGTGTGTCTCTTGCATCAAGTTCACTGCGAATATAGGAGTGTTGAAAGCGATTTTTTAAATGTTTTGTATTGGGAAACTCATGCGGCATTTCACTAGGATGTTTGCCCATACAGATCACGTCTTTTTCCGCTTTTACCGCTGCTACTTTCACAGTTGTATCTATTTAAGGAACTCATGCAGACCCTAAAATAATGTCACTTATTTTTGTGACACCCTGTATAAGTCGGCTGTCTATGCATATGTCTATATATATATACAGTCAACTTGCAAACTATAACCTGATTTCTAAGCCAAAACCCTAATTATAGGATTTCGGAAATTTTAGGTTTTAATACAAGTCAGTCTGAGTCTAGGTCATCTAGATGTAGAAGTGGGCGGCGCATTCCTGTGAGATTGGTCTGATCGCTAGATGCGTCCATCTTAGTCTGGGTCTAGATTTAGCCTCCCACTACATCCTTTTTTCATAATGTTTATAATTGGAAAATTTCAGGTCCCAATGTAGGTAACCTGCTTAGGGATTATCCATAAAATACGTTACATCTAAAGGTGGGAGGGTTGAGTTTTATATGTTATCTGTGACAAAGGGGGTAGGGGCCTAAAAAGCATTGTTTGACGTACTTTACCTATAAATTATAATATAAAAATATGACCAAAAGCTTGCCAATCACAACAATATTCATTAATATGAAAAATAGTTTGTTTGGATGTTTGTCAGCCAACTACGAAACTGAACTACTAAACTTTGCAAATTATGGTATAGGTACCGACTAAGATATTCGCTCACTTAGACACCATTTATACATCTTAGAGTAGAATGAAATGAGCCCAGCCTAGCTCCACGTGATCGAAACGATTCTAAAATATCTTATCTGAAACATGTAATTTTATAATGAAAAAACAAACAATAATTTTTCAAACTCAAAGCATTAGTACTTAATCTAGGTTCTAGCCTAGAATTAGTGCTTGTAGGGCTTCCAGCGCGCTAAGTCAATTTATTTCGAGCTTTTAACCCAAGCTTTGAAATGTAATTAGTTCCCGCCATGTTGTACATTCTAATGTCAAGAGTTTGAAAATAGAATTTAATTTTTTTCATCACAAAGACGTGTTGTTATGCCAGTACTCGTTTTTTTTTAATCCACATTTTTCTTTTCAAATGCTTTGTAATTGCTCAGATTTTTTTTCGACATAAGTTAAATGTTAACTCTTACCTCCTTCTTCATAAAATTATTTTTTATGTTTGTTGCTATCCTTTTCTGTCGTGTAACTTTTTTAATGTTCCAGAAAAGGACTGCGAATCTTGATAAGTTAAACACTGTTTTAATATTCTCATGAATAAGGGGGTTAAACTCTACGGATACAAGATATCGCTTGAAACTCTTATTTTCTGTAAGGTATAACAAAATCTTAAATAATTTAAGACAGCACGCCATGCTAAGCCTGCTGATCACAGCAGGCTTAGCCTGGCGATGGAGAATGTGTTTCTCTCTACAGCAGGACAGACAAAATAGCAGACGCATAAAGAAAATGTTTGTGTTATCCCAATCTGTTAGTTTTTCTATACTTTCTATGTCTGTCTGACAAATAATAATAATATAATATCTATGAACGCTTCACACCACGTCAGTCTGGCCCCGTGCTAAGTACCCAAGGGACTTGTGTTACAGGTACCAGAGAACGAAATAATATTTAATACTTTTATACTATACACATATTTAAGATTTTTATTACATGATACACATATTTAATACACATCCAAGACCCAGAAACAATGAATAACTTATTGTTCCGTCGGCGGGATTCGAACCCGCGTTCCCCGGCTTAAGCTACCAACGTGCTTACGAACTTAGCCAAGGAGGTCGTCAAATGACGCCATTGTAACCCAGCTGTAATACTAAATTGGAAAGATAAAATCCAATGTCATTCTGTTTGTATGTATGTCTGTATGTATTAATAATGAATTTGTAAGAAGAAAAGAAAAAAAATTGTTTAGCCTCTTAACGCAACTATTGAGCTGCCTGAAGCGAATGTGATGAAATGTTATAAAAATGCACTACTCTCGATGGATAGCTGTTAAATAATATTCAATAGACATATCCCTCTTGTGATACATGTCACACGTTTGTTCTATAAAAGCTATTTAAATAAAGTTTATTCATATTCACCGCCATTTTAAACACACGTAGGAAATGAGACTATCTGCCGATACGCTTACATCCATAGGAAGACTACAGGCATAGATTACTGGATAAGACAGTTTTTTTTTATTTTTGACGTTATTTTTTTTTTCGCGGAAGAATTTAATTGCTAAGGTGTTTTCGTGTGTCCCAAAAACTGCGCTTAATATACTCGTATAATATACGCTTAATCCATTAATGGAAAGTAGATACTTTTAATACAGATCTTTTGGGGGTTTCAAAGATTTTTTTAATGATATTTAGGGGGCAAGCGAGCGCACGGGTTACCTGATGGAAATAAGTTGGGCCACCGGTAAACTCACTCACCGAACGAAACACAGCACAACGCCGCTTCACGCCACAACGCAGTTTCCTGTGACGTGGTATCACTCCGGTCGAGCCGGTCCATTCGTGCCGAAGCAAAAGGAAATATTTACCCTCAACTGCACTTTAAAAGAAAAGTTATGTTTTTTTTTGTGTATGTATGTAGTATAAGTTAAGGCCGGCAAAAAAAGTATGTATAATGGCGGAAATTAAAAGAGATCCAGTTGAAGGACCTACGTCATTTGGTCGGAATATGTATATTTCTATGTTCCCTCCTTCTTTCCTATAGCCTCAACAACATGACGGATTTCGATGTATAAGGTGTCAGATTCTCTTTAAACTCCATGTAAGACCGGCTTGAAAAGCTAGTTGATCATAAACCTCCGTGGCGCAGTGGTTAAGCGGGCGGTATTGCGGGTTCGAATCCCGCCGACGGAACAAAAAAGTTTCTTAACGTTCCTCGGTCATGGATGGATATTAAATATGTGTATCGTATAGTAAAAACCTTAAATATATTATGTATAGTGTAAAAACATTGAATATATGTATTTCCATTGTCTGGTACCTGTAACTCAAGTCCTTCAGGTACTTATCACGGGACCAGACTTACGTGGTGTAAAGCGTTCATAGAAAAAAATCTCAAATATTATTATCATCCGTTCTATAGCTTAAGCGAAACACAGTTGAACATTGGCATAAATATTCGTAAGCATTCCGTTTTTAAGTATGCGTAAAAAGAGAACTCTTAAAGTTCAAGAATATTTTTCGTGAGAACTTATATAAAGGTGAGCCAAAACAACACCAAATTATATCCTTGGCTGGACAGGTTTGGATAAAATCTCACTTCCTTATTAGGTTAAGTAAATAACATCAAAATACTTAAGTGAACAAGTTTTAAACTAAAGATACTGCGTTTTCGTGACGAATCACATGTTTATATATCAACGAATATTTATACATTAAAAATTAACCTTGTTTAATATAACATATAACTGAATTAAAAAATAGTTCCATGAAAAGCAAAAGTACATTTTGGGGGTCGGTCATAAGATTTTCGTAATTCTGCGAAGAGTTTTTTTTTTACAACCTTTGATTCTTTGATTTGAGTCCTTTAGTATATTCTATTTAAAAATCGAATAAAATTTTTGATATTAAATTGAACGGAAATTACAAAATGTCAAGTTCAAAAAACAAATAAAAACGATTATATTCGTTTTTATTTGTTTTTTGAAAAAAAACGGAACACAGTAAAATGTTAAAACTTCCGTTAAATAGTTAAATAGTACAGTCTAAGCCAAAGTGTTTAGTGCAAGTTTTTTTTTTCACATTTACCCGTGAACGCGTTTCGCGTTTACTAAGATTTTATATAAAATTTCTACATGTGCAAATTCCCTATAATATTATCTTAGTGAACGCAAAACAAATGTGAAAAAAAAAACTCTTATTTGGCACTCAAAAGACGAGTAACACAAGTAAATACAGGGTGTGAATGAAAGTGATAGTGATTTTTAAGGTTTACGCGAGTATCACTCATGGCTTTGTAACACTTACGGATTTTGTCGCGGAGCACTTTTTGGATTTCCGACATTTCGGCTGCTTTCCAGTGGCCGTGGTCACGGGTGGACTGTGACTCCGCGACATAATCCGCAAGTGTTAAAAAACCATGAAAGTGATAGTGTTTTAGCGTGTGTCGCCTACAGTTTATTATGAAAGTATCAGCGCTGAAAGAGTTTCTTTTAATTTCGATGTTTGTATGAGAAGAAATACGAAAACAATTTCCATATATTATATGAAATTACATTAAAACCGGCCAAGTGCGAGTTGGACTTGCGGACGAAGGGCTGAGTAGCAGTAAAGAGCAAAAAATTTAAGAATTTGCTGTCAGTTGAACAGTTATAAAATCATGCGCGATACCGCGATGTCGATGTACAGCAGTGCCATCTAGTTTTAAAAGGAAGAAACTAGCAAAAATACGTTTTGTTGTATGCTCCTTAGCATTAATTAATAAACACGTATTCTGTAAAAGTTTCAACTCTCTACCAATTACCGTTCTTAAGATACAAGGCTGTATCAGTAACATACAGACAAATCGACGACCAGACGGACAGTAATCGAAGTCTTAGTAATACTGTTGTTACGTTTTGGTTTCGGAACCCTAAAAAAAAGATTTATACACGCCCTAAAGGATATTTCTTGTTTGTTTTTCGTTTTGTTATTGTCAAAGTCATATCCAGCGAACTAACTCATAATCTATGGTTTCGCCGGCCATCGAGGACGTCGGGCATCGTCGGACAACTTCGTGCGTTTCCGTTAGATGGTGGGGGAGAGGGGGAGGGGGTATTATTTTGACAGCGCTCTGTGGCTAACTTTTGTTTGAAAATGCTGATATTCAGTTTTCACGATTTCACTTCTTTCTTCGAGTTCCATACCTATTAAGACTTCCATGTCTGTCCGTCTGTCGTGTGTTCGTCTGCTGCATCTCGAGAACGGTAATAGGTAGGGAGTTTTAACAGTTTGTATTTCTGCTGCCGCTATGACAAAGAAAAACTCGAAATCAATTATATATTTAGTGATAGCTCGCATATAAGAAACGTGACTTTTTTCTTTTGATAATAGATGTCGCTATGATGTCGTCTATCTCACGATATCGTGTGAAACGACCTGTTAAAGTTGTTTAACTTTCGGAAACACGTTCTATATATTTTGCTCTCTACTACGGTACGGAACCCTTCGTGCGCGAGTGTAATTCGCTCTTGGGAAGTGTTTAATTAAGAGGCTAGGTTAGATGGAGGGTGGGGTTAGATGGAAAGAAACTGCCACTGCCCAGGGACATTACCATCAAGAGAGTTGCTGGTGTTCCCTTCGTGCTTCAATAAGAGAGTGTATTCTCTCTAAAAAAGGCGGTACTTTTTTTTAGAGAAAATACACTCTCTTCTAGGTATGCAGGTCGTATTGGCAGCCCTGGATCTAGGGCGGAGTGGGGGGGGGGAGTCGGGGCTCGAACCCCGGGCAGCAAGTACTGAGGGCGTTTATAATAATATATATTATTAATTTATAATTAAATTAATAATATTTAGTAAAAAGTAAAAAAAGAACACGGAAAGAACAGCAACTGATGCATTATCTCCGTTAGGCCTATGTAATAATAATAATAATAACATTTATTCAGCCACATACACATTACACCACATTAAAACAGTACAAAAATACTACAACACAAATATGTATATAAACTATAAAACGTAACAGACAAACATAGTGAGGTGAGTTAGAAATTATTTAGTATGGCGGTGTAACGCGAGTGCTGCCGAGGAGGACCTCACTCAGGTAAGAAAGTCACTTGTTGTTGATAATCGCGGTTTGTATAGAAATAACAAGTTCTTGAATGATTAATACCACGGCCGGAGTGATACCACGGCTTTACAGAAAACTGGCGTGAAACGGCGTTGTGCTGTGTTTCGTTCAGTGAGTGAGTTTACCGGTGGCCCAACTTACCTAATCACCCTATTTTCCCATTATTCCCATTTCCTATTCCCTCATAAAGACCGGCAACGCACTTGCGACTCTTCGGATGTCATAGGTGTCCAAGGGCGACGGCAGTTACTTGCCATTAGGTAGCCCGTCTGCTCGATTGTCCCCTAAATATCATTAAAAAAATACGTAGAGCGATAGAGCCCACATCGGACAATGACGTCATCAGCGTGCAATGTTAAAGCAAAGTCGGAAACATTGGAGCAAGTTTAATTTAAAAAAAACCGTCCAAGTGCGACTTGCATCGCGCGCGAAAATCTTAACAGCTTCAATAGACCACGTTGTATCAAACAATTGCTTGATGTAAACGTCATCATAGCGACATCTATTATCGAAAGGAGGAAAGTGACAAAAGCACGTTTGTTTTATGAGTGCCCCCTTAGATATTAATATTATTTTGATTTTAGTGTTTGTTTTGATACCGGCAATAGAAATAGATATTTTGTGAAAATTTCAGCTCTATCTATAACCGTTCTTGAGTACACTAGAGACAGACGGGCAGGCCGCCAAACAGAAAGATCGACAGACAGACAAAGTCTTGGTAATAGGGTCCCGTTTTTAACCTTACAGTACGGAACCCTAAAAACACAGCCAAATTCTTCTAATGTACATTATTTCTCTGGTACAGTGATAAGCATACAAAATGTAGGTTATGTAAAATTCTTTTATCGCATATGTTTATGTCATTAATCTTCATTGTTTCCCCTTTTATTTCGAAAGGAAAATCTTGCTCTAAAAGGAAAGTAATCTTTTTCTTTACTTCTGTAATATATTATAATACTGCGTCTTTGCCTGTTTCGCTTACAACATTTATGTTATGCGTTAGGATAGGTATGTCCAGAATTATGTCTACTGTGTGTTACCTCAAAATGTTTAAACATCAGAACCGATTTAGTTGTTTGGTACGGATAATTATAGCAAGGGAGGTGAGAGTGCTATTTTTGGAGTGACTCGAGCGTCGTGGAGACCTAGTACATCTTGTAGATTAGGTGAATTTTTGAATCGCTTGGTTATAAAAAATGAGGCTTTGTTGTTTTTAGTTATCAAAGGCTTACCTTATATTTAAATCATCGGTGCTTTATATAGAAGTGTTCTTTGACGTGTTTTTTGGCACCTCATTTCTTAATCTAACGTGTCGACGACATTTTGGTACTTAAAAATATTTTTTTAAGAACCGAACTAAGACTTTTATACCATAATAACGCGTTTACATATCAGAGACATGAAAAAAGCTACTTGCTTAATCTGAAGCGATCGACTGAATCCAAAATTCCCCTCTTCGGTTCCGAAACCGAAAAGGACGCAGATAAATTACCGCATTTAAAAATGTACTTAATTATTCTTGTATTATCATCAGAATGTATGGAATTCTGATAACTACAGTCAATACAAAAACAACCGGCTATTTTTATAAGGTTTCCAGAAATCAATTCTTGGACCTTGGTTAAATTTGATACCTTAGAGTATATTAAATATTGTTACATACTATACTTACATAATGACCTAATTAAAGGGTGTTAAGATTTAATCGCTTGCTCATTTGCTCTACTTTTGATTACAGCAAAAAAAAAACGAGGTTTAGATAAAAGATACGCGCCTTTAAAAAAAAATTTCAATACCAGCGAGACATTATTTTTTTTGCTTTTCAACGAAAATATATTTTGATGTTCGATTAGTTACCTGTTATGTCTACAAATCACTGACTAGATTTACAAACTTCTTGTACTAATTGAGGCATGAACCACTAAACTTTTTTTTATGATATTAAGGGGCAAGCGAGCAGACGGGTTACCTGCTGGAAAACAACTGCCGCCGCCCATGGACACCTGTGACATCCGAAGAGTCACAGGCCTTTATGAGGGAATAGGGAATGGCAATAGCGATAAGTGGATTGGGGAAGTTGGACCACCGGTAAACTCACTCACTGTACGAAACACAGCAAAACGCCGTCTCACGCCAGTTCTCAGTGAGGCCGTGTTCCAGTCGAGCCGACCCATTCGTGCCGAAGCACGGCAGAAAAGAACGGCGGAGCTTATTTTGATAATAGCTTTATTTTTTCTTAGCTTCGCCCGCGTGGACATGTTTTCCAGGACCTACGTCACTCTTCACCTTTTGCAACCAACTCTATGTTAAAAATCAATTTCATCGGTTGCTTCGTTTGTGAAGGGACAAACAAACACAATGTAAATAAACAAACATACTTTCCCATGTGTAATATTGGTTCGGGTTTGACATTGGAAATACCAGGACATAGCTCATAATAGAAAATTAATTCAACTTGTTTATTACTTTTATGCTTTATTGAGCGTATGCTCGAAATTGGCGGTACGGTTCAGTAACCTTCTGTCAAAAAACTTATCGTTTCTATACAAAACGCGATTGTCAGCAAAGTGTCGTGTTGTCACTTTGTTGTTGACAATCGCGGTTTGTATAGAAATTTGACAGAGGGTTAATGAACCGTACCGCCAATCTTGAATAAAAAGATAATACACACAAATACAATTTTTTTTCACAAACATTACCGTCCCTTCGATATTTTCTACAAACGAAGTAAATTACTTCTAGTTGTAAATGAAATTCAATGATGCCTAACTTTTGAAAATTTAAAATAATATATAAAATAATATATTATGTATAAGGTAAACTTTATAAGGAAAATATTAGAAAAATTGATCATATTTGAATCCCGATTTATAGACACACACAAACCGGACAAATGCGAGTTGGACTCGCCCACGAAGGGTTCCGTAACAGTACAGATCAAAAAATTGAGAAAACGTATTTCTAGAGGTTTTAAATTTATAAAAAAAGTTTTAAATTTATAAAAGGTTTAAAACGTATAAAAGAAAAAACATAAAATAAAAATGTGAGCGTGGGAATCGAACCCTGGCCTCTTCGTACCTAAGCAGACACGAATGCATCGAATTTATCGATATCATTAAGGAACTAAAACGCGAAAAATATATATATTTGTTCTATTAGAGCCACCTTTAAATATTTTATTAACTTGTATTTTTTGTTATAGCGGCAACTGAAATACATATTCTGAGAAAATTTATCTATATATCTATACCGTTCCTGAGATAGAGCCTGAAGATATACAGACGGAGAGACAGACAGAGGGATAAACATCAAAGTCTTAGTGATAGGGTCCCGTTTGGGACGGAACCCTGAAACACACATACAGACACAACTTAGCTATACTTAGAAATGGGGTATCGACACTACGAAATTTATATGCATCGTTTTTTTCAGATAGTTTAGATATATATTTAGATATTTAGATTATAGAATTATTTGGTAACATTGTAATTCCTAAAAACGGATTCTCATTATTTACTCTTAATTAAAACATATTACACACGTTAACAATTTATACGTGTAATTAAAACGTCTTACAAAACAAACTTCTAAAAACGTAGAAGCATGAAAACATAATACAAACACATGCTCATTTAAAAGGGGTATAAAATGTAAAGAGGGGGTAAGAGGATTTTAATTTTCTCGTTTCCGGCGCAGACAGTCATTACGACAGAAACGGTTCAGTGATTTTGTCGTTCATTATGACATTGAAACAAGAAATGTCGTGAAGTGGTAAAATTAAGGCTTACACGTAAGACAGCGGGGTAAGTTTAACCTCTTATTAGTATGTCAAAACGTTAAGCACAGCAGACAAAAAATTATATGTTGTAGAATGATTTTCATTCTTTCGTTACTAGCGAGGGGTTTTTTCCTTAATTGAAAAGAAAAATGACGCCAACATCGATTTAAAAAAAAACTGACTACGAAACTAACCGGTTAAGATGAGCTATTTTTTTATACAATACAATATGAGCAACACTATAATGCCTTAGGAGGAATTATAA
>JAOTAV010079201.1:0-12623 GCA_026546445.1 Cyclargus thomasi | reverse complement strand
GGTACCTGTAACACAAGTCCCTCCGGTACTTAGCACAGGGCCAGACTGACGTGGTGTGAAGCGTCCATAGATATTATAGTGTTTAACTAATCAAGCTTGGCTGTCCGTTTCTGTTGTGTGACTTTTGCAATATTCCGAAAAAGACTGCGAACCTTGATTAGTTAAACACTGTTTAAATATTTTTATGAATAAGGGGATAAGTTAATATCCAAATGGGTGGATGGGATACATAATCTTACAACTATAATCAGGAGACAATAATGAACATGCTGAATCTTCCTCCTTAAATTACTCTTTAAAAGTGCTCCGCAACAAAATGCGTAAGAGTTTAAAGTTAATACCATGAGTAATACTCGCATAAACAAAAATCTTACTCCTTAAATTACAAAATGAAGAGGACACGGGAAAAATAAGAAATGTCACTTTTTTGTGAAACTGGCTTTTTATGCCATCTGTTAGCTCTTTAGTGTTCCATTCTGTTATAAAAATCAGAATTGGGTAAAACTGTCAAAGTCAACCGTTACAGTTCAATTTATATTCGTTTGTCCCTGGCTGTATATAGACTTTGAACTATATAAAGCTGTTTTTCTCTTAGTTGTACTGTGTTTGACATTACATTTCTTGTGTTTCTCGTGTGGTTTACGAATATAACTCACCGAGAGTATCATTTTGTGTATAGTGTTCAGGTTCTGTCTGACGAAGGGCGGCATTGGTTGGCAGCATGTGCTCACATTCTGCATCTCACGCGGCAGGGTCTCCGCTAGGGCTATCAACATGTGATTCGGCAGTAAATACCTGAAAAAAAAATTAAATTATATTCGGAAATAGTTTTTATTCGTTGTTTGCCGGACCAAACTCAGATGATTTAAAAAATGTGCCAACATTAACTTGCTTTTAAAATTAACGCAAGTTAGCTGAAACCATGACACGAACTTTTAGCAGTTTCAATTGCAAATGTGGAAATTCCTCCCCACATTTTATTTCCAACGACTATTAAAGGGCTCAAAGTCTTTTTATGAAACACGTCTAAGGACAATCTCAATTGTAATTGTGTTATTACAGTCCGTTTCCAACAGTTCTATTTTATCGCTTGCGGCTAATTTCATAATCAAACTTAATAGTTTAAAAAAATTATCAGGCTTTTCCGAGTGCATTTCAAGAACTTTATAATTTTTTCACAACTTTCATTAATGTGACTGTGACGCACAAGACGTCGTCCGAGTGAACAAGGTTTACCCACACGTAGAGTGGCGGCGGCAAGTGTTCGCGACAAATAGGGTATTTGACACTTTTTACAAAAGTACGTAAATTTATTTCTAACAAAGCAGCTTCTCAGTGATAATTTTACTTTCTCAAAATGACAAACAGTCAATTTAGTGACGTCACAGACTCTCATCATGGCGGACACCGTTTCGGATACAGATTAAAAAAAAAAAGTAAATTTTAAAATTGAAATTATGAATTGATATCGTAATTATATGAACGAGCATCAATATATTTAATTAATTAAACTGTAATAATAATAAATTCTTTTATTTTTTTATTCATAACAGCAAGTAGCCTATTGAGTTGAACTAAATAAATACATACCCTGTGCTCTCGTCAAGGCTGCGGGCTTGAGCGTCGCGCCACTTATACATCAACCTCAGAGCGGCCATTTGTCGCGAGTTAAAGTTCTTCTGCGACCGTACGTACAACTTCAAGTGACTTGTGTCTGTTAACTCGTTTTTCTTGTATGTCTGTAAGTAATAATAGTAAATTCTTAATTTGGTACTTTTAAATAGAAAATTATACATATCTGTAATTGTGTCTTCAGGCTTACTTCACGAAAATGAGGGCAATAGCTAGTCTAATATATCAACTACTAGCATTTACCCGTGACTTCGTCCGCGTTGATTTTCCCTGTTATCTTGCTTTTCTCTTGAAAATTTTCCTGATTTTTTTTGGTATAAACCTAACGGAGCCGTAGATATTTCTAACGCATGCAAAACCGCGGAAATCGGTTGGTACGTTCTGCAGTTATAACGTCAGGAAGGAAAACCCGACTTATTTTTATATAATATATTACTCACCACACCACTAATAGTTCTGCTCTCTTCAAACACCGATAGTAGCAAATGGGGATCCCCGCCACCACTTTCCAGCAATTGGGCCTTCATCTGACGCCAAATATAGATTAAGTAGTGCGTATCCATTCTTGCGTACTTTATTAACTCCTCTGGCAAAGGTCTGATACGCCAGTCGGCCAACTGATACCTGAAAATTACGATATATGATAATTTTACATTTGCCATTAATAAACTCCGACATCGGGGGTTGAAAGTAGTAAATGCAACAGTCGATAAAGTGAGACACGTAATATAATTGATGATAGGAGTGGAAGAGACAGATAGCTAAAGTTTTACAACGTTGGAATTAATTTTTCCCTAAAATTTTTGGCAAAGCTTACCTATCTCATCATCGACATAGCTGCGGCCCTAGCATAGCGACCGAGAAATTGTTTCTTTCTACAGCAAGATACACAAAGTTCCGTTGAAGTGACGGATGCATAAAGGAAGTCTGTCAGTTTGTTCCAACTATCTGTCAGTTTGGCTATACTTTCGTATGTCTACTGACGCTATGCTAGCCCTGCAAGATGTGTCTAGCTATGTCTCGAATCTACATTTATTTATTTTAAATAATTTTCCTGGTCTATCAAAAAAACCTGCATAAAACAGTGATTTCGTTATGTTTCGTCGAGTGAGTGACTTGAGCGGAGGCGTAACTTTCATAAAATCCTGTAACGCACTTGCAACTTTTGCGGTTGCAAGTGTCCGTGGGCGACGGTAGTTGCCTTTGTAGACGCGTCGGCTCGTTCGCCCTCTTATTATATAAAAAAGTTACTTTTAATTTTTTTATTACTAATATTCCTAATGCGAGTGTGTCCGTCTGTTAAGTCTTCACCCCTAAACAGCTGAACCGATTTTGCTGAAATTTGATATGGGGATACTCTGCGTCCCGGGGAAGAAAGCAGGATACTTTTAGCTCGGATAAATATACTGTTCGTGCGCGGTAAATGAATTTTGGCGCAATGGAGTTGCGAGCAGCGCCTAGTGTATGAAAACTTACTTTTTATCAGCATCGACATTACAGTAAGACAATAGGAGATGCTTAAGCGAGCCCCGAGGTAGTCTGAGGGCCTTAGCAGCTTGGTGTGTATCGAACATACCAACGACGTACACCCCAAAATCCCTTTGCAGCCAGAGCATATCCATTTCGGCACCGTGGAAAATCTGTAAATATTACAATGTTTACCGAAAACCCTAGCTTATAAGAATAGGTAATTGCAATTTGCATAATGTTGTGGATTATTTAATACAGTTTAAAAGTTGAAGTGAACATTAAAAAATAACATTAGCTAGTTACGGCGGGTGTATTCGCAGCGTGCAATGTGGCTGCGCACAAAACGCACGGTTGCAAAATAGGTGCACCCGGAGATCAGCGGCACACAAATTGTACCTTTTTAGAGTTACGTACCTATAGAGTAAAAACAGGGCCCTATTTTATTAATTATTACTGAGACTTCGATGTCTGTCCGTCTGTCTGTCTCCAGGCTATAAAGAGAGCTAGAGAGTTGAGTTTTTAAATTTTTACAGAATATGTATTTCTGTTGCCGCTATAACAACAAATACTAAAAACAAAATTAATTAAGGTAAGGTGGTTCTAGTACACCAAATATGTTTTTGCTATTGCCTTCCTTGATAGTAGATTGATAAATAAGGTTACAATTTATAAAAAGAAAGTTATAAATTGTAACCTTTTTATAAATTTAAGACTTTCAGAAATACGTTTTGCTCTGTACTGGTACCCTTTGTCAATTGTTTCTTACCAAAGTTTCTTACCTTTAACTTCCTAGGATCAGTGAATGAATGGTTCAGTTTATGAATATGCTCTCGTACAGCCAGCGCGTCGATTATAAAATCACCTCCACTTGTCGATATTTGAATTAGGCAGGTAAAACCTGTAAATAATATAAGTATAGATAGTTTACTAGCTTTACTTGCGGCTTCACCGATTAGAATTAGGATAGTCAGTTTTAAGTTTAGGAGGATTCAGTCGGAATAAGATCCAATCCAATCAAAATCGATTGTCCGATATTTCAATAAATTTTTATGCATTTAACTTACTTTTTCAACGTGTATAGACTTATTTAACTTCTGTATACAAAATTATCAACATTCGAAAATTCGTCTCGTAGCTTCGTGGTTGATAAACAAACATCCAAATAAACAAAGTTTAATTATAAACTAGCGAAAAAGCGCAGCTTAATGAGGGCTCGCGAGATTTTTTAAATACTGTAACATTGGGTTTTCCAAGGTATTCTGTGACTGTAACTGATTTTTTAAATATAATTTTACGATTCTGGTAACACAACTCATTTCATACTCAGTTCATTTAGTTTATCTTCACAGATGCACGTCTTAACTTATAGATGGCGTTATTGTTACAATATCATATTTTAATTTTAATCAATAATAATATCATTACTCTTTTAATTTTAAACACATCTAGTCAAACACACAAATTATTATGCTAAAGCCCAAACCCCAAGCTCTTATAGTTTTTCCATATAGTGTACCACAAACATGTACTGGGTGTGGATATAGAGGGCTCGGTTCCTTCGCCTAATAATATTTTCAATACTAGTTTTATTATTTTCAAAAATTATTTATTTGTATTCGAAGATTAGTGAAAATACGATTTCTTATGAACATATATATTTTTTTCACCGTAACTACCATGTCACTCTCCATCCTATCAATTAAGTCTATGCCAAAAATCAAGTCGATTGTTGCTATGTTAGAGTCTAAAGGAAAAGCGAACAAACAAAAAAACCAACACTTTCCCATCTATAATATAAAGCATGGATCTATAATATAATATAAAGTATGCATTACCGAGATTTTTCCGTGGCGGAGCCATGCTTCGGCACGAATGGGCCGGCTTAAATATAAAAAGAAAGAATAAAATATCACTAAAAAAAAAGATACATACCCTGGTAAGACCTATACGAGTGATGTTCGAGATCCACAGCTATTTCGTTGACAGAGTCCAAATGATGGACTAACTCATCGATAGCAGCTTCAGTTTCTATATACATATAGTTGGTGTCTTCCAGGGGAGGGGGGAAAGGTAAAATCTCTCTATCAGGTTCAATGAACTCCATCGGTGGATTGTACAACTTCAGTTCCACTTTGTATGGATGGTCATATCTGTCAAAGAATCAAAATGAATTATTAGGATGGATGCAGTCATTCACCTTTTTAGTCTAGGAGCTATATGAGAAATGCTCGTACTGTATTGAGTTGAGAAAAAAATAAATTTTATAAAAACATTTGATAACCTGCATTGGAAAATAAACAAAATAATGAATTATGACGTCATATTTTAGCCTATACCATATACGCCGCGTAGAAAGTTCATACTAAGTTTAGTTAGGTAAGAAAGAGATGATATAAAACTTTAATATTGAGGGCCTGTTTCACCTCTTACTGTTAAAGTTTCTGTTAGGCTATCCACAACTTTTTTCTCTTTCTCCGTACAAAATCTGTCAAATAAAGTTTTATCTATCAAATAAATAGACTATCTGTAAGCGGTGAAACAGGCCCTAAATATTTTACTCTTTCTTAGGCAGAAATTAGAGATTTTTTTATTACTACATATTTTTATTACATTATATTTTATACGCTACATCATCTACCGTGTAACAGCCTGACGGAGATATTTAAAGATGATTTAATTTTATCAAATACTGCAATCAAAGTTAAGTAATGAAAAATCAAACCAACCCGACGGCTTCTCCTCTCTCGTTGTATAATATTTTCAGTACAAATGGTACTATGTTATTCGGTTTGTCCGCCAATTTGGGAACCCACAGGGTGTCAGAATTATCGATGACATCCTTAAAGTTTAGCTGCGGTCGCGGTATGTTCTTGGCTCCCATTAGCGTCGTCGAACCAATCTGAAAATATCCACTCGTAAAGCCCCAGTCACATATGGCCGGATAGACCAGAATAGTCATCACGAAGAGTATGCCGACTCCCAACAGCGTACAAGGCTATAAAGGTGTTCCATTTTAATTTTAAAAACTTTTCTAAGTCACTTCACTGTAATTTCGTCCATTGTAGATAGGCTGTCCATAACTTTTTTGAACAGATATTCCATCTATCAGATAAGTTGTGAATTGCCTGTTCGGCACATATCAGGAAATAGGTCTTTTATTCAACCAATGGTCAGTCAACATACAATAATTTGGTGTAAATCTTTGCCCGGTTTGTAACGAAGCTCAACCGGGCGAACCGCATTTTTCTTGTAAGTTTTACCAAACATAATGCATTCACTGTGGTTCCATTTTTGTAACACTAGAGAGGGAAGGTTCTAATAGATGAGACTACCAGTGACAAGAGACTGGGGGGTATAAAAATCATGTAATAGTGACATACTTTATAGATAGTCCGCTATGATATTCCCCTTATCTTACAGCTTAAATTATAAGAAAGTAATATTTACCTGAACAACCGATATTATAGGCTTGTTGTTCCAGGCAGAAACGTTTTTTGGGCCCACATCACCGCTCTGTGTCTTGCCTGTTGATTGTTCAATATCCAGGTCAAGACGGTCCAACATATTATCATTCGCTTCCACTACCTTCCCTGTGTTATATTCTTCGTCATGGCTGAAATTTACAATTATGAATTAAGTAAAGAGGATAATTTTTTTCGAGTCACATGTTCAATGCTTCAAAGTGTGAATTAAACAATGAACATCTACATAAATAAAAATTAATCATCACAATGGATCAATGGATTTAGGCTTATCTTCAAAAACAATGCACGAAATTGGATGTATTTTATATGTTCCTTAAAGACAAGTGAGGACAAAGTTAAATGCCTAATAATGTAGGTACATTGCTGATAGTACCTAGGTAAGCTTTTGTTGAAAATTCATTTGAAACATTCATATATATATATGAGTATATAGTACCTAGGTAAGCTCACTAGTGACACTTTTTTGTAATTCGTGCCCGCTAGCACTTATGTCCTGTTTACACGTATTAACTAGATAAGTAGGTAACAAATTTTAAGTTACTTAATTTAAAGTGTATGTCCAAACGTACTTAAGTTAAGCTCTTTTAACTACTTAAGTTAGGCTCTTTAGTTGACTCAAGATGGACGATTGTCGTAAATTCTGTCATTAAATTTGTTATTGATTGGGTTTTGGAAGAATAAATTATTGAAATACCTACTAAAAGTAGGACGACGAAAAACTGTACCCGAATACGCCACTACATTTGTGAATTTAACTAAATTGTGCTGACATGTACCTGTCCAAATGTGTCAAGTGACAAGCCCCGCTTACGAACTTAACAAAAAAAAATTGAAACATTTTGAATTATCTGGGTAAGTAGTAACTAAATTTCAACTAATAATTTGCTACTAAATTTTGTGTTTACATGCAGTTAATAACCTAAAATCAAATTCCTATATAAACCGCAATTGTCAACAACAACACAATCGCGTTTTGTATCGAAATGACTAATTTTTGACAGAGGGTTAATGAACCATACCGCCAATCTTGAGCGAATGCATAATAGGAACTATTAAATGACGTACAGGCAGATAGCAGTTCATTTAGTCGGGTTATTTTAGTTGAATAGTACTAGCGAACTGATAGAGTTTGATACAACGCAAAATAAGCTAAATGTCCATAAACAAAAAAACCCGACTGCAAGAACCGTTATTTGAATTTGGCGCCAAAAATACGCCATTTTGTTGTTTCTAATATTTTAATACATCTAATGTCAGTCTGACAGTAAATACGAATCTAATGATACCTCTCAAGTCTCAAGCTAAAATCGATCAACCGTTTAGGCTGCAAATCGTGCAAAACAATTATACATACATACATACATACTCTCAAAAAACCTACTACCTACCATCTTCCTACTAACCTACTCTCGACATGTCTTTTTTTTAGCGGCATTAAGGTAGTTGGGCCACCGGTAAATTCACTCACTGAACGAAACACAACACAACACCGTTTCACGCCAGTTTTCTGTGAGGCCGTGGTATCATTCCGGTCGAGCCGGCCCATTTGTGCCGAAGCATGGCTCTTTCATGGCAATGAGTATTATGTACTTGAGATCGGAAAATGTCTCATTGGTGCACCCCTCCACCGGCACCGGGGTTTGAACCCGCACCCCCTCGAGTGCGAAACAAAGGTCTTACCCACTAGGATACAGACGTTCTAAAACACCTTATACACGATCGTGCCACGTATTATCTGTAATAGGAGATCACGAAGAGGAGGAATTAAGTTGACAAAATATATCATTACCATTAGATAAGGCAACTCTATCACAAAACTATCGGAAGAGAAAATTGAAAATAAATCAAATAGTCGTGGCGATATCCGGAGATATTGATACGTCACACGACAGAACAAATGAAACTATTTACCCTGCACTCGGTTTGTATGAATAGATCTCGCCGTTGAAAATATTTATTACTAGCGATAAAAAGCATGCTTTATGGGGGGCTCGTAAGATCTTTTAAAATGCCAATGGGTTTGCCGAAGTAATTTGTGACAGATTTTATTAAAAAAATTATGTTCTGAATAAATGTGGATACTAAGTTCGTTTAGTTTATCTTTACAGTTGCACATCTTGACTCATGGATGGCGTTACTAGTACAATAATATTTTTTTATTTTTCCTATAATAATATACAGTAACATAATAAACAACGACTGTGTAAACTTTATGTTTAAGGTTGGGGCCTGGTGTCCTGAAATACAGGCTTTGTCCAGTTTAGGCACCGGTCTCCCACAATAATGTAAGATAACAATATAGTGTATGTCCAATATTGTAAGCATCATTTGTGGTGAGAAAATAAATTATTTATTTATCATTTAAATATAAATATATTTTTTTTAAGCACATCTAGACATACAATCAAATTACTATGTAAAATCCCAAAGATTAGGTTCTTATGGTTTTACCGTAAAGTGTACCACAAACATGTACGGGGAGCGGTATAAAGAGGGCTCGCTTCGCTCGCACAATTATGCATTCGCTCATATTAGTCGGTAGCGGTCATTAACCCTGTGTCAAAAAAAAAGACATTTCTGTACAAACCGCGATTGATAACAAAGAAGAAAAAGTAACAAATGTCATTTGTTATCAATTGCGGTTTGTATGGAAATTTTAAAATTTTTGACAGGTGTTTAATGACCGACAAGAATGGGCAAAAGCATACAAATACAAATATATTATTATTTAAAATATTTTTATACGGTCGGGTACGGTTTAGCGGTCGCCAAACTAGGCGAGGCCTGTCCTATGGGGGAGTTTAAAGGAGTACCGGATGAAAAAAGTATTTCGGCAAACAACAGAAACATAATTTAAACAATTTACACAAACAAAATAATATAACATAATATAAAATTCTCATTAATAATTAAATATATATTATAACTTATGTAATATATTTGTAAATGGTTTGTCTGTGCATAATAGTTGATGTCCACAGCTTACCGGCAACGCGTAGAAATCGTCCATATTGGTCTTTAATAAACATCCCGAGTAAAATATATTCTTTTTTATGACTAAAAGATCCCGGGAAAAATATATCCTTTTCTGTGATTAAAAGATCCAGGGAAAAATATATCCTTTTCTGTGACTAAAAGATCCCGGGAAAAATATATCCTTTTCTGTGACTAAAAGATCCAGGGAAAAATATATCCTTTTCTGTGACTAAAAGATCCCGGAAAAATATATCCTTTTCTGTGACTAAAAGATCCCGGGAAAAATATATCCTTATCTGTGACTAAAATATCCAGGGAAAAATATATCCTTTTCTGCAACTTCTTTCAAAATTTCATTAAAGACGATTCAGTGGATTTTGATACTATTAGAAGATAGGTTTTGATTTTTGAGATATTTTTACATTTGATGTCTGAGATCGAAACTTTTTTGTGTAAAGATTTTGTAGCGCCCTCGATTGAGTCTATACACTTTTACCTGATAGATTTAAATAAAACGATTTACTGTATTAACTGATACTTGATATATTTATTGATCTTTGATATGATCAAATGATCCAGGTGTGACGCGCGATCGTCTTGATTGGTCGATGCGAATTGTATTACAAATAAAAATAAAATAAGAAATAAAAATCGCTATTATTCTACCTATATTATCTAAATTACTACCTATATTATCTAAAAGTATTCTAAATGTATGGTACATTTAGAATATTTTTAGATTAATTAATTAAATCTTCAGTTAATATTTTACATTTCTTAATTTAATTCTCATTACGGATTAATTTGTTAAAATTTATTTATAACTAATGTTAATTAATATTGACTTTTGATTTTTTTATTAGTTAATTTCATGTTGTCAATTCTTACTAAATGTTCTGCCCAATTCAATTTAGTCATTCCTATTTTCTGTAATACATCTTATAGTTTCATTTCTGTCTTTTATTTTACATAAAATCATTAACTAATTACAAGCGTGTTAGAAACGCTCGCTCCTAAATAACCCTAGAATGCTTAATGTACGATTAGGATCGTATAGATTTTGTAGTATGTAATATGATACATATTTATAAATTTCTTACGTATGTTAGGTGTGATTCGCTCAACTAACACAATTAAATACAACATTAGATACGTTTACTGAAACCATACGATACATACACTTCAAAACGCCATTTCCGTTTTGAAAGTATTGCCCAAATATCTTCAAAAGAATTAGCCAATGAGTACACAACTCGTATAGATTGGCCAGAGTCGCAGTCAATTCAACTGGTGCCGTTATTAGTTGGCACAACACGAACGTACAGTCTGGTCGCCTGTGTCAATATAATACCCCACAAAGCCCTTCATTCGAAACACTGTTGTTGATAGACGGCCACGGATTTTACGATTGAAGTTAAAAAGTGTAAAAGTTGACCAATCTATTGGCGCACGAAGTGTTTATTACGTATTAGATATTGTCAGCGACTGCGTCTACGTGAAACTTAATGAATTATTCCGTTTTTACAAAATTCTTTGATTAACGCTCGGCTCCTATTGGTCGTAGCGTGATGTTATGTAACCTTCCTCGATAAATGGACTCACAAACACAATAGGAATTTTGCGATTCTGGCCAATAATTTCTGAGATTAGCGCGTCCAAACAAACAAACTCTTCAGCTTTATATAATTAGTGTAGATTCTAAGTAGTATTTAGGTTATATCATGTTATGTATATAAGATGTTATTGTATATGATTATATGTTATGTACAAAGATGGTATTGTATATGTTTTTTTTGTATTACATGGTACATGAAAATACACATACGTATGAAAAGAGCGTCGCCAGTAGTATTTCCAGCCAAATACAACTTTCCAAAGAGAACATATTCTCAAAAAGCAGGCAACACTTTTTTTTTTATCAGGAGGGCAATTCTTAGGATTCACACTAAATATTTTATCATTTTCACGAAATATTTCGAGTGTGAAGTGCTGGGAATACAACAAACTGTGTGTGGCTAGCTCGTAAAAAGTTTACACTCGATGTTTCATTCGAGTGTGAACTTTTTCTCACATTCTGAGAATTAACCCCTCCCCTGGTTACTTGTTCGCACGTTTGCAGCTTAATATGAATAAAAAATATTTCATGTTTGTTGTCTACCTAAGTTAGTTAACAACGTAAATATATGTTAGTAAATAAATTCTAACTCGGCTTTGTGTACCGCTTCCACGGGATCTGGAAACATCACAAAGACGTGCGTGGTGCATACCTTATGCTAGCATAGCAATAGGTATACGAAGTATGTACGAGGTGTATAGAGTATACAAAAGACTAAATAAGCCATCTTCATAGAAACGAAAAGCGTGTGGCTTACGTGTGTGATTCGTTGTATCTATGCACGGCCGCACGCCACACGAGTACAAAGTTGTAAGCTTTGACTGGCACACGGATTTTGTCAGGTTTCTGTCCATTTATAACTGCCAGCTTTACTAACCTCTGGCAAAACTTATTAGATTTGTTGAAAACTTGGGCGCACGCATCTCAGCGGGGTTCTGTAAAGATGATTTACTTAGTTCTATATAGTTGTTATGTCCGGTGTTTGATGAGGGAGTAGTGGCAGAGAATAAGGGATCAATATGTTGTTGGTGCAAACTCTAGGAATTGCATGACGCAGCCACTGACGACATCTGTGGCTCAGTTGGTAAGCGCTTGGTAGCTTAAGCCAGGGGTCGCGGGTTCGAATCCCGTCGACGGAGCAAAAGTTTTTCGATGTTGTTAAATAATTATGTGTATCGTGTAATAAAAATCTTAAATATGTATATAGTATAAAAATATTAAATATATTTCCGTTGGTACATGTAACACCCCTTAAGGACTTAGGACGGGGCCAAACTGATGTGGTGTGAAGCGTCCATATATATATTATTATTATTAATTCAGCAACAGTGATCTAACTTCTTAGGCCAGCGTCGTTATACGCGCCGCATTTTTAACCGACTTCCAAAAACGAGGAGGTTATTATGTTCGGCTGTGGATTTTTTTTTTTATGTATGTTCAACCAT
>JAOTAV010079200.1:0-37562 GCA_026546445.1 Cyclargus thomasi | reverse complement strand
AGGTGAAAAAATGGGGGCGCTAAAAAAATATTTATTCTCAAAGTGGGCAGTAGACAAAATAAGTTTGGGAACCACTGTTCTAGATGGTCATCAGGGTTCAGACCCTTAGTACACAACAGGCCCTTGGTATAATAATAGAGGACCGATTGTGTAACTTTAAGCTGACTTAATGTAATAAATGGAGACTTGCTCCTCTATGTTATTTTACATCCATGGTACCTTTGCCCAAAGAAAGCCATACCATACATTAAGGGCCTGTTTTACTGCTTACAGACAGTCTATCCACAACTTTATTTGACAGATTTTGTGTGGTGAAACAGGCCCTTAATATGATAAAAGAGGATCAATGGATGGTGGTGGATTTAAGCTGATGAAGACCCCCCAAGGAAATCCTACCGATATCATCTACCTAGATTATGTGAACACATTTAATTAGTGATTTTCTAACGAATATAACTTTTTGAGTGAGGATCGGTTAATTCTCTATCTAATATCTAAAAAAATCTAATAGCATTAAGGTACTTAGCGTTCGACAAGGATGCGTCCTTAGACCAATATTCTTTATTTTGTACTTAAACGACCTTAAAAACGTCCTTGTGCAGCCTTTTTCGCTGATGACCCAAAATTTTTCGGAAATCCACGAATCCAGTATCTCAAAATTCAAAATAATCTGAATGCTCTGTATAAGTGGACCCAAGAATAGCTACTAACCATTAATATTGAAAAATGCACGGTACTACATAAAAGAAAAATAACGCCTGACCCAGTATAACACCTCTCTCAGTCGGAAGATCCTCCTTTGGCTACCACGCACAAATCCCACTCGTGTACCACTTTACTAAATTGACTGACTTGACGCTTTGACCCACGTTTTACCTTGACTTTAGACTTGACGATATTATATTGTAACGTTGTTAAAATATTATTAGTAGAACAAGTAAATTGATTTCCCGCCTTTACTTGACGCTGGCCATGGTTATATAGCCGTGGTGCCATATAAAGATAACAAAGTAGAAGTAGAACAAATTCTATGTTATTCAGAATAAGTGAAATAAGTTAACATAGAATTTATGTTATTCTTATAACTTATTCTCATAAATTATGAGAATAAGAATAACTTAAGTTATTCTTATTACTTATTGCGCCCTCACTCCTCCTCGGACCTAGAATGCCGAAACAAGAAGAAGAAGAAATAACATTTTAATTGTGTTCTTTTAGTAGTACCTTTTAATTATGGTTCTTTGTTTACGAAAATTGTGGTATTTATTGTTTACAAAAAACATTTCTATTTTGATTTTTTGATAACATTTTGATTATTTGATAACATTGATAAAATGGAAGTAAACACCCCACATAATGAGAGTTACTGGTTTGTTGTGAGAGAAGATCAAAATAATGTCGTATTGAGTAGGTTTAGTGGCAACAATTTCGCCATACAAAGTCCTCAAAGTAAGTCGAGTTTCAACTACATCTTCGAATTACTTAATCGATACAGCCTCTAATAACACCTCTATAGTTCCAGGTCCCGAAGCTAGATATGTGTTAGAGCCGTCTGTGACTCAGCAATACGCCTCGGTAAGCATACAGCCCGAGGATGTGCCCAAAACATACGCTAAAGAGAGCACACCAGATAAAGAGGAGAACTTCTGGGACAGAAACAAAGTCAAACTATTCCTCAGTTTATGTCTCAACGATAGTTTCAGAGACGAGACAAAGAGCAGACCTCTCTGGAACGAAATCGCCTTGCACATCGGCACGACACCAGAGGAGTGCGACAAAAAATACCGAAACCTACGACGCACGTTTTTGAGATTACTAAAAAAAAAGAGATTAGGAAAAGATATTAAGTGGGTGCACTACCACGCCTGTGAGGAGGTGTTCAAAGACTGCAAAACAATGTCACCTGCAATCTTGGAGCCATGGGAGGACTCAAAGATAAGACGATTACTGACCCTGTACATCGAGAATCTCAACAGGTTCAGAAACTCAGAGTGTCTGCAGAAGGATGTGTGGAAGGAGATAGCGACACAACTCCACACAACGGAGTACAACTGCTACCATAAATTCAAAAATTTGAAAAGAACATATTTCAATTACATTGAAAAGGGCAATGAATCTGGGAAAATAAAGTGGCCATACCACCACTATTTTGAGAGAATATTTTACAACTACCAACCTGGAGAGAAGCCTTGGAGTAAGTACAAGGTGAAGGTGCTCATTTCTGCATACACAGAAATAGCAGAGAAATTCAAAAGCACTAAATACCAGAAAAAGGAGCTCTGGAAGGAGGTATCAAGAACGGTGGGTGAGCCCCCTGGTAGCTGCGACAAAAAGTTCAGAAATCTAAAGCAAACCTATCTCCGATTAAGACACAAAGCCATCTCCGGACGATGCATCACAAAATGGCGGTACTATAATGACTTTGTAAATCTATATGAAAATGAACATTCTGTACTAAATATACCAACCGATGAGGTGTTCAAGCCCCTTGAGGAAGATTATGTTAAACAATTGCTAAAGTTTTATATTGAAAACAAGGGTAAATTTAGGGACCCACTAGTCAAAAAAAAAAACTTATGGAAACAGATAGCTCCAAAAATAGGTTTCTCCCCCGAAGAGTGCGACAAGAAGTTTCGTAATTTAAAGCACACATACTTAAGATTGGCAGAGAAAAAATCTGCAACAGGCAAAGCTGTCACTTGGCCATATTTTTCTGAATTTGAAGAAATTTATGGTGAACCAAATTCTGCCAGAATGCCAGTTAAACAGGAGTGCAATGTTGACAACGCAATGCTCTCAGAAATAAGAACAATAGTTCATACAGCCACAGACAGTCATGACAGAGATAAGTTTGATAAGTTAATAAAAGCTGTAGAAGAGTCTAACAACATACAACGGGAAAGAAATAGAATACTACAGTTAATGTTGGATATAATGCCAAATTGAGAATAAGCCAGAGGATTTTTGCTATTGTATTATTTTATTTATTACGAGAATATAATTATTGTGTTAAATGTTTGTACTTTTATTTGAACATTACTACTGTAATTTGGGTCGCTCGTTTCGAATTTAAAATTCGCTTAAAAGTAAGAATATTTTGAATTTTTGCGCGCGCGATGAACTAATTTTAGCGAAACGAAGTTGCAGGCATCATCTAGCAATTTAGAGGTCGCCCTGTGGTCGAAATCGACCATAAATATTTCTCAATATACTACCTAATCACAGACTTGGCATAAAGGCCTTAGGCCTCATTATAAACCAGGCCTTCTACTTCAACCATAAACAAGAGCATTTCGTGTATGATTAATATGTAGTGTGCGTAGCCTTTAATTTATTAAAAATATGCAAGATTTAAACATATTTTAAAAAGTTGTTAAAATGGAGCATGGAATACCAACATTAATTGGTATTCCACGCTCCTCCGTATCAACTATAACTGATAAATTTCGTGCTTTTACATCTACGCGTCTTTCGTAAAAAGGGGTACAGTTTTCCGCTCGCGTATTAATTTAGAGATGTTTGTCATCTTTTTGACAATGCTGTAATAAGACGTATGTAAGACGCTCATAGTGATGGTTTGTAATAAAAGTAGAAGGGGAAAATAAAAGCATTTTAGAATGTTTAGAAACGTTTTATTATTACCGTCCTTATGTTTTAATGTATATGTACAAACAAACTATAATAGTTTTTCATTCTGAAAAGAGAAATCGTTAGCAATTGTATGTAAATCTGCGGATTCCATTACAAATCATGTCTTATCTTACACCCATTATGCTTAACTTAAAAATACGCGTTAAACCGACGTTGACACGCTTTACCACAGTAAGGAATGAAAATATGAGTACAAAAAAAATGTAAGAAATCACGCTTATAAATTATCCAAAAATAGGATCAAATTATACGACCGACAGCATTCACCGAAACACACACTCGTCCGCTCGCTCGCTCAAACACTAACCTATGTACCACTATAACGCCGGCCCCCGCGGGACTTCAACAGAACTGGCATGATCCGGGCTACGCGGTGAGGGGATGAAGTAAGTCAGTCTTTAGCGGGATCGTGAGGGCGGGGGCGCGGCGCGAGGGGGGCTGGGAGGGGAGAGGGCGCTCACTTCTTAGCGTTCTTCTTGGGCGAGGGTTGCTTGCCTTTGGCGTTGTTGGACATTTTCGCCTTCTTTCCCTTGGGTTCACCCTCTTCATCATCCTCGTCCTGAAACCGAAAATCAATAGCGTTACTTCACATATGGTATTACACTTATATTTGTTACCATCCAGCAAATTCCATAGATAGTCCAAGACACGGCAGGAATATACATAACTTATATACATTTTACTTTTTTATGTGCAGCATTCCGGATATAACTTGCCTTGCATTTGCAAGTGTACCAAATATATTAGAACCGACCCTAGACAAAACCAGCATGCTTGTCTTCCACAATGGTTACCACTCTTGTGATATAGATATTTATGTTGAGACAAGTATGTACAGCACATTAAACAAGACTATCAGAAGGTAAAGGGTCTGAATGAGTACAGAAAACCAACAGCCAATTAAAATATCGTGTGTCACTAAGATTTTAGAAACAGCTCAAATAAACACATCATGATAATGTAGGAAAATAATTGTGTTTGTGCTATGATTTAATATAATGGTCAGCACAAAAGCTAAGCCTTCCTAAAATTAAATACCAATTTTTTATTTGCACCCATATTAAAAACTTTTTGCTTTTATATTTAATAGCTTTTCTAAAAATCTTAAACTTGTATTTCATTGATGCAACAAAAATTTGTGTAGCAAGGGCACAGTTTTACCAAAATATGATTTTTTTCATCATAATTTTGCAGAATTGGCCCTCTTTGGCCCTTTTCCCTCTGTTAGACATGTACAAGGTATTAGTTGAAGGTTTTCAGTACCTCATTCGTCTTGCGCTTTCCCGCAGATCCTTTCCTTTTATTCTCATCATCCTGTAAATTTAGTTTACAGTCAATCAATTTATCAAATGCATTTTTATGAAGGTTTCCTAGATCTTAATAACCTAAGCTACCCCATATGCACCTTTATTCAACCTAAACTACCCCCCCCCCATGGATCCTATAGCCCAAGTTTTCTGAAAAGCAAGTAAAGACATATTATATTCTGCTAAAGTGGTGAAGTTCTCTTGTAAGTCTATTTGAGCCTGCTTCAAGCTAGTCAATGTCAAAAAAGTGTTATCAAAAACCCACACTCATTTTGATGGAATTTTTGTAACATGCATTTTTTTGCCATTACTGTTACTGACCTTAAACTGAGAGTCGTCTCCCTCTTCCTCATCCAGCATTTCCTCTTCCATCTCCTCCATGTCTTCAAACTCTTCCACCAACGCTCCAAGCAGATGCTGGCCGATTAAGTGCACTGGTCCAGAGCCCTGGAAAGTATACACTGCTTGTAAGTATATGGTAGGATGCTGTACATGTTAGGAACAGAGGTATGCATTCTCAGACAAATGCCTCAAAGCAATCATTAAACAGGTGATCATCTTCAAAACGAAGTTAATCTCCCGATCAAGTAAAATGGTTGTTTGTATCATCACTGAATTTTTTTTCGTACTATAACAATATACAACTTTATTTAATTGGGCCAACAATTCCTGGTTTCATTAAATAAAAGTGTAATCTAATAATCTGTTACCACCTTTTGTTAGTTTTAACTAAACAATAGGTTGAAAGAACAACAATGCCAGACAGACAATTTCACTAGTACCAAAATAAATTTTAATTATATGCTAAAATTGGTACTTGTGAAATGTTGAAACCTATCTCAAATAGGTATATTTCAAGCCCTTTTAAAATACTGAAAAAAATTGTAAATTTAGGATTTTGCTAGATATTACTACAAAATTGAAGTGATATTTTACTTTACAATTACCTGGATAAGTGTGAAAGTGACAGGTGCATCGGGGAACTCAATGTCGAGGCGGGCTTGCCTCGTCTCTCCTACTTTGAGGATGGCCACTGGAATTTTGATAGAGTCTTGAAGACACATAGTCTCCACCTGCATAAAACTTCATGTCAATCTTAGGCTCTGCATGTTAACATAATATTAACTTAATAGGAGAAGTAGTCAGACAAATGCCTCGAAAGTCATCACTGTATGACTAAGTGCATTAAAACAACACACAAAATCATCAAGGAAAATGGTAAAATTATCATCACTCTAGTATGTAGCTATAAAAAAATATTATGTTATAATTAGTAGAAAATATAAAGGCTCAATGTTTTTATATCAACCCTGACATACACATAAAATTGAGATACCAAGTATCATATTGCTAAGTCCAAAATAAAAATATTTGCGAGCTAAATATAAATTTTTGCATAATTGTATATACATTTCAAAGAAGTCCTTTCGTATCAGTACCTTCACTATTTATCAGAAACCAGACAGCATAGTAACAGCTAATAATAAACAACTGTAACCTTCAAAACTTTTAAACTTGTGGCTTGTCTAGGGTAACAGAAATATCGTGCGATACCTCTCGACCTTACTACCTAGCAATAAGGTTCGTGTTGCAAAATCTGATAGTAAGGCATAGTTTCAATGGTATTTTACCTGTACGACGTTGAGTTCATCGGGCTTGGCGTCCGGTCCGAGCAGCGCTTGGCGAATTAGCAGCTTGTTACTGCGCGGGTACTCCGCTTTCGCCTCGGGGTCCCATGTTTCAGACTGATGTGAGGATGACAGGGTGACACCTGGAACGTTTCAAGCCGGCCGTCAAACACAAAGATCCACGTTCAACCTGCCTCCTCTTGGTTACAATGACTCATAAAATGGGAGTACACGTGCGAGTCAGCGTTTAAACGGTCACACGACGCCCAGCATAAGGACGCCATACTTTTGAATTCCGCGCCCAACACCGCCGCCTATCACGGGCGACTCACACGATATAATGTACAATAAAATCAATAAATTATTAGTTTCAACGTGATAGCACTCGTGACGATGATAAAGGAACACGAGCAGATTAATTAGCTACGCGAAATATGAGTAACACAGAAATGGCGGCAAGTAGGTGTAAAAGTGAAATGCAAACAACACGGATTGTTACCGGTAGCACTCTCAGGTGTATTAGATTATCGTAAAAGAACGCAATTTGTACGTCAACCGCTGAACTTACTGCTGCGGATTCGCAAATCCATTGTGAAATAAAATGGCGAAGTAGCCGGGTGTCAAACAGTCCAAGCATTTTGGGCGTCGTTTTCGAAGCGAAGTACACATTTAAATCCATAAATAAAACCAAAATGTTACACAACATATATTAAGAATCGGTACAAACCATAGAAATATTCGTCAGACATTGTGATTTCACTAATTTATTGAGATTTTTGCGACACGTTCACGTGCGATGCCGGCACACACAAATCTGAATCAGGGTTGTCAGATTTTAAATTACGGGTAGAAACATTTTTGACAGCTTGTAATTTATAGCAACACTGACTATAAAAATACTTCAAAAAGTCCAAATTTTTAATTTTGTGTTTTATCTTCAAAAATTCAACAATAAACTGTATTATATATTATACTATGGCAGAAGAAATTACAAATCTTGTGCGCAAGCAACAAATAGTTATATTTTCAATAGTCAGTTTTTAGTTTTCATTGATAGTTTTCTGAACCTAAACGCTAATTTGTTTATTTAATAAGGTATCATGAAATTATGACTAAAATCTATAAAAAATTTCAACTACTGCTAAATGTTAGGTATTATTTTCTCAATTTTACAAGATCCTTTTATCATTACGTCCTAGTAGTTTAAGGTAAGGGCCTTCTTGTTATTTATAATAAAAAAAACATAGTGGGCAAGAAAAAGATTGGCTGTTTAAAGTCAGACTAAAATTTGATTAGTCAAAATTTATGAAACATATACTATCTACCAATCCTGATTTAGTATCACATGCATTCATTGATAAATAGGAAATTGCAAAATGACTGACTTTCAATCAGTCATATTGAATTGACACAATTTACAAATTTATTTGTCAAAATACCGTATAAACATAATTATTTTATTTCTTATTAATACTTCAATGTTTTTCTCCAACTCTCATAATCATTCTGTTAGTTGCTTCACGAGTGTACGCCAGGAAAGTGTGGATAGAAATTTATAGCGAAGTGGGCTGACGACATTGAGCAACTAGCAAATCAAAATCTTATGTCGAGTGAGTGAATCGTGTTGCATTACGTTCTTGACCTTAGGGCATCGATGTTTCCGTGCATTTCGCATCGTAAGTTGTGTAACGCCAGTAAAACGCCTGGATGTTCTATGCCAAGTTTTCTATTTTCAGTCAGCTTTGTATTTTGTCAATACCACTTCAATCTGTCACCGATCTAGCGAAAGCCATAAAACGAAACCGTGTCTATTGTTCCAGTTAGCGTTTCCCATCTGTATTAGAGCGCGCGTTAGCAAAAAATATGTTTTTTTAGATAATATTGTAATGATCGTAGATGCAGATTAGTTCACGGCGACCGAGGATCGTCGTCCAGCTGCGAGCGCGGTGAATATGAGATCTCTCTAGCGACAGACTCCCTACTTAGTGGTAAAATGAGCGAGGAAGTGCATAATGAGAACACTAAAACTAACACAAGTACAGTCTCTACGGAGACAGAAGCGGAGGGAGGCCAGGTGGACACTGCTACACATGTATCTCAGACTAACCTATCCCAGGTAAATGCATATGCTGTTATGATATTTAGGGGGCAAGCGAGCTGACGGGTTACCTGATGGAAAGCAACTGCCGTCACCTATGGATACTTGCGACATCTGAAGTCACAAGTGCATTGCTGGCCTTTATTAGGGAATGGGTATAGGGGGATTAGGGAAATGTTGCTGTTGTATTCACAAACTGTAGGTCACTTTTTTCCTGCCACCTTATGTACAGAATCTGCTAATTAGCAGGCCATGGCATATAACATTATGATAAGTCTCTTTTGCATAATAATATTCATATTCAATGTTCAGTAGAAAAAGGGAAAAATCTTTCTAGAGCAAGTTGAAATTGTTTTTTTTACTTTAAAATGTAAACTGCTGTTGCAAACTATAGTAATTAATTATAAAAATGTTGTAGGTGACAGACTGTGCGGTGGCCGCACCACCGGCGGACAATGGGGCTAAGTGGAGCTGTGAGATGTGCACTTATGAAAACTTCCCCTTGTCCAGAAAGGTAATCTATGCTCATAATTGTTATTAACCTATAACTGAAAAAAAACACAAGGATGAGTTGAGCCATTCAAGACAATTTTGTCCCAGCTCATGATAATATCTTAAGCTAACTAAACATCAGAACCAAATGAAAAACCAGTTCACGTATGTTAGAGAATAACTAGCAAAATGCCTTATGGTAAAAAATAAGGAACATTAAAAAAAAAAACAAACAGCTTAGAAATAATATGCCATGTAAAGTTATAGTCTCTTTTTATTTTCAGTGCACCATGTGTCGGACCCCCAAGCCTTCACTAGGGGAAGACATATTTAGATTACAAGATGGAGCCAGCGCCCTGCCCCCACAGGACATATGCGGTAAGTTTTTCTGACCTTTAAAATATAGAGTTGCAAGGTCAGTTAGTTTTCACTAACTCTTGATTATTAAATGTTTCACAAAATTACTTTGAAAAAAAACTCGTACTTAATTCATAAAGGTAATAAAAAAGGTTTTACATATATATTTACAAGTGACGTTAACATGATGGATATTGTCAGGCATATATTTATAAATATACCATTGTATGCCATGGTCTATGAGCACCAGCTCCTAGCCTCCCAGGAACCCAGCAAACATGCCAGATACATGTGTCGGCAGAAATAAAGTTGCTTACACTTAAAAGTGTAAATACTTCATTGGTTATCTTGACTTAGTGAAACTACATAAATTATTCAGTTTTTTTAATAACATTTTTTGATAACTGCTTGGCTCCTACTGGTCATAGCCTGATTATATAGTCTACAGATCTCCTCAATAAATGGAGTAACCAACAACCAACAGAAAAATTTTTTTAATTTTGGCCAGTAGTTACTGAGATTAGTGCGCTCAGACAAACAGACAAACTTTTCAGCTTTACGTTATTATCAGTATTAGTATAGGTAATGTCTGTCGGAAACTGAGATGTTACCTAACCTATATTTCAAGGTAGATCAAATTGCATGAGGTGTGAGATTAAATTTAATAATAGTTCAAGGAGTCCACTGCAGACATAGAACATATCAAAATATTTCATACAAATTTTCGCATTCATATTATGTGCGTTTTATGTGTTATAGGCGCTGAAGCCGTGACCGAAAGACTGAAGCCCCTGCGGATATCCTCCCCGCAGGGACAGCCCAGCGCCTCCGCTGCCAAGTGGTCGTGCTCGGTGGGTTTTAACACTTTTAACCTTATTTCTTATAGGCGGTATGTTTCGTCGATAGATATTTAAAAAAAACTGTTATTTACCATGAGACCAAACCCTCGGGCAGAGTCTCGTGGTGAGATTTTTAGAGTGTACACCCGCCATTAAATAAATTCAACTCTCTAGTTATCACCGTTTTTGAGATACAGCCATACAGTCTTAGATATAGGGTCCCGTTTTGTACGTTGCATACTAACACGCCGATGTTGATAGACGTGCACGTACGAGAACTGGCCGCGCTCGCTGAAGTGCGCGATGTGCGGCGCGCCCGCTCCTCCCGCCGCAACTGCCGCCGCGCAAACTCCGCCCCCGCCCGCACCCGCGCCGCACCAAGAGCGTACGTATACGCCAGCGTTGCCAAATTTTTTTTCTGCCAAGTCGTTATTTCGAAACCTTTGGAGTGAATAAAAGCGGAATTCCGTATAATTGTTATATTGGCGAGAGAGTACAATTAAAGTTCTTTATACTTCGACGCATTCAAATATTTATTTATTAGTTTATTTTTAAAAAATCAAAATCACGATCAAATGTAGAGGTACTTGGTAGTTAAAATGTTTCTGGCCCTTCCTTAAGACGCTGGACGCCGATTAATTAATCCACGTTATGCAAACATTGCAAACATTGATAGTTCCGAGAAAACGACCAATTTGTGTATTTTTCATTTTCCTTAAATTTAAAATGTTGTACAATTGACATGTTCCAACCTACTCACGTAGGTCAGTCAACTGGCTCTCTTTCAATTTCACTCAGCATACAACTTTTTATTATTTTAAATGAAATTTGTTTATAATATAATACAATATTATACAATCTATGTGAACAAAAAATAAATATAATTTTATGACAATAATTTATAGTAAAAAAATTAAGCAAGAACCTTATAGCTCCTTTTTGTAAATTAAAATATTTTGTTCTCATAAAATTATAAGATTAGTATAATATTTTCACAGTTTATGATCTTTATGAAAGTTTCTCTATTATTAACTCGATTTCGGCACAAGTGTGGATCGGTACCTTTTTGCGTAACTAGGTCAAATTTATCCACGAAAGCAAAACTAAGCCAAAAGCAAAACTAAAGTCCAGAAAGGTTTGGACTCAGAAACTGTGGTAGACATGATAATTATTGAAGACGTGAGTGGAAAAAGTGAATGACTGACAGTTGAAATGAGTTCTTTTTTGCACAAATCGTATCTTAAATGACGTGAATCCTATGTATAGCTAGATAGACTAGCTAAATAATAAATTAGAAAGGTTACAACATTTGTTAAAATTTATTTATTAATTAATGTAAAAACAGATTTATACAAACATTTTACAGAAAATAACAAGATTACAAATAAACCTACATTACCATTAATTGCTGTACGTATTAAACATATTTAAGGACGATGCAATTTGAGCAGTCGCAATCGTAAAGCTAAATTTAAAAAGGAGAAAATAAATGTTTGAATGTTGTAAAATGTTAGTTACCCACTTCTTCCACTCGTGTCTTCGATTACGATACAAATTTGGTCATAATAAAATAATTTTTCAGGTTTGAGCGACACGATCAACAGCGAGGCGGTGAGCGAGGACGGTCGTCGCAAGCGCCGAGCGCAGCCAGACTGGCTTTGGTTGCAGGCCTGTATAGGTTTGTATCACTCACTATGAATTCATGAATGTTGTAACTGATCAAACAACGTGCATCGCGCTATCGGAGTTTTTGTGACTATGTGACAACTAAACATCGATACTTCGCCTGAAATGACGTCGGGCGTCGGCCTGACCGAGATTAACTTGGTCTTTTTTGCATAGGATAAAGGGTAACGATGCTAAAAGTGACCCTTGTGAGACACCAAATGTTAATTGCCCATAATAAGATGTAAAACCCTTTACAACAATGACTTGACATATTCTTTTAATAAGAACTTAACAAATAATTCTGATCTCCATAGATACTAAGAATATAAAGTTTTAATAAAAGTATGTAGTAAGATACTTTGTAGAAAGCCGTCGAGAATTCTCTTCGACTGATTTATGTATAAGTAGAGATTAGGTACCTTATGCCATTGTGGGCGGTGTTACCCACAATTTGTTTCACAATTCAGCATCGCGCTATCGAAGTTAATAAGAATAGTTAACAATTATATAAAACTGAAACGACGTCAGTGGGGCTTCGGACCTGGCCGAGCATGCATTCTCGTTCGGCCGGATGATCATTATATGTGTTTAGCTAATAAAACCAAATAGAACCTTATAACGGTGTTACCGTTAGAAGATTTTATTAACTGTCCTACATGTTATGTATTGTTATGGTATAAAAGTGCAGTGCAGGGAGCACGCGGTGCTTGCTGATTATGAACGCGTACTGTCTGTGAATACTACGGTGTGATTTATGACACTGTACATTTCGTGAAGAGTCTGTCGGTTTGTTAGGTGTGGTTGAAGGCGACGCGCGGCGCGTGGACGCGTACCTGGCGGGCGGCGGCGACCCGGCGCGCGCGCTCACGCCCGCCGAGCTCCCGCTCCTCGACCGCGCCTCCGCTTTCGACGCCGGACACACGCTCGTCCACCTCGCCATACGGTACACACGCACATACACACACACAAGCGCGTTATCGGTTGTTATTGCGATGTCTGTTTCAGGAACATTTTGTATTGCGATGATATTATCGACCGAACACGCCTCTTTGTTCTCTCTCAAGTGATGTGCACACATACGCATTGCGGTACACGCTCCTATCGGTAATATGCGGCACACATAGGTATAATGAGGGAAATTGAAAGAGAGCCAGTTGACGTACCTACGTCATTTGGTCGGAATATATCAATTCCGTGTAAGTCGTGATCTGTCGGCTGAGTTTGACATAACCGGACCAAATCACTTAGATCCACGACCTGTATCTGTTTCAACTTCGTTGATTGTACATTGGCGTACCCAACTAAAAGAATGCGCATACACAGCTAGCAAGATAATTATATGATAGACAAACATAGACGTGATTCTAAGATAGACGAATATCAACTGCACAAGAAAATATTTTTGCATGTATATAAGTAATGTGTTTTGTATGTACGATGACTCTTATTTATCTAAGGAACAAATGCAGTTTTGTAACAGACACTAAGACGTATTATATAACGATTAAGTAACGACTTATCCGCAGGTTTCAAAGACAAGAGATCCTGTCGACACTCCTCTCCCGGATATCCGGCGGCGGGCCGGGGCTCAAGCGGTCACCCTCCTACATAGGTAACAAAGATAATGATGAATCGTGGAATTTAAATCAATCTCCTCTAAAAACTTTAATAAGGCCCTCATTAGAGTTACTACTTTTTTTTAATGATATTTAGGGGGCAAACGAGCAGACGGGTTAACTGATGGGAAGCAAATGCCGTAGCCCATGGACACTCGCAACATCCTAAGAGACGCAGGTGCGTTACCGGCCATTTATGAGGGAACAGGAAAGAGGGATAGGAGGTTAGAGAAGTTGGGCCACCGGTAAACTCACTCACTGAACAAAACACAGCACAACGCCGTATCACGCCAGTTTTCTGTTCAGTCTGCTCGTTTGTCACCTTAATAACATAAAAAAACTAGCTAATAAGAAAATATAATTAATGTGTTTGTGTATGTTTCAGCTCCCGACTTGGCGTCCGCGATCCGCCGTCACATGGCGAACTGCGTGCGACACAAAAAGGGCCCCTTCCCCTGCCGGTACATCAACGAGTTCTGCACCTTCTCCCTGCCAGCTGGTGAGTTATAATAATCTACGGACGCTTCACACCACGTCAGTCTGGCCCCGTGGTAGTACCCAAAGGAATTGTGTTACAGGCATCAGGCAAACAGAAATACTTTTAATACGTTTATACTATTTATTTAAGATTTTTATCATATTCACACTTCCAAGACCCAGGAACTATTTTTGCCATCGGCGGGATCCGAACCTGTGACCCCCGACTTGAGCTGGCAACGCGCTTAACCACTGAGCTACAGAGGTCGTCATAGTCGTATCGTGATAGAGAGATATAGAGAGATAGAAAGAGAGAGACATAGGAAAAGTTTGTAAATAGTTTTGTACGAGTTGTGGCCAACCGTACATAGAATGCATAGTTTGCAAATTGTAATATTGTCACGATATGCAAAAGTGCAGTATTTGAGTTTAGTAAATTTAGATTTTTAGCTATATTCCGCGAAATAAACCTCAACCTGTAACACGAACAACGTCCGTTAAGTCACTTGACGAAAAACGTTGTTCGTAGAGTCCACATCCTGAGGATGCCCCCCCGGTGTTGGGGCGAAACGCGCGTCGAGGTTCTCAACCCGCATTTCTACTTACACGTTGAGGTTAATTTCGCGGAATATTGCTAAAAATCTTAATTTACTAAACTTAAAGCTATGGATTTGTGCAAAGTAACGTCTGATTCTATTTATTAAAAGTACAGTAATAAAGTCAGTTATCATTTAACAATCAACGGGAACGGTTTCATTTATCACACCTAATAGTTACCCATTTTATTATACATCTTATTTATAATATAAGAGTACGGCAGGGTGCAGCAGTAGCCCCTACAAGTTTGTAAATGACTTGCAAACTACTCCGCGTATAGACATTTATTTACGCTATACGTATTTACAGCGTCTAGCAACTTGCCTGGGCTTAGATTATAAAAGTATCTAAAGTCATTTCCTAGGACCTAAGTATCTCCATACCAATTTTTATAGATATTTTCACAGTTAAGAGGTTTTTATGATATTTAGGGGGCAAGCGAGCAGACGGGTTACCTGATGGAAAGCAACTGCCGTCGCCCAGAAGAAGAATCCGAAGAGTCGTAAGTGCGTTGTCGGCCTTTATGAGGGAATAGGGAAAGCCACCGATAAACTCACTTACTGAACGAAACACATCACAATGCCGCTTCACGTCAGTTTTATGTAAAGCCGTGGTATCACTCCGATCGAGGCCGCCCATTCGTGGGCGGTTCGAAGCATGGCTCTCCCACGGCAATAAGTATCTGTATTAAGTACGGTCTTAGTGTGAAGACGTAACATATAGGTGCGTTGAAAGTAAGAAAAAAAAAATTTAAAGACTACCTGTCCCGCTCACTCTAAAGTGCGTCCTCATATGTGCGACAGAGATAGAGGAGCTGCCGGCGGCGATCCAGGAGCAGCTGTTCTCCGAACTGCTGGACCGCGAGGCGCAGGCGGCGCTGGAGGCGGACCCACTCTGGCCAGAACTGGCTGACGGCTCAAGGCTGCACGCGCTGTGGAACAGGTGACCTCGGAGTTTTAGTTAGTTCAACTCAGTTGTGCGCGCGGCCCCATGTGTGCGTGCGTTTGCGAATACACGACTTTCATTAATATGGCAGTGACGCAGCAGGCGTCGTCCGAGTAAAAAAATGCATACTCACACATAGGGCCGCGCGCACAACTGAGTTGAATTATCTGAATTATTATTAATTGACTGCAAGTTTATGTGATCTGAAATCCTGCTAATATGTATATTTCATTTTCTACTGTAATTATCGCCGGCGCTTTGTAGAATTTTTTTTGATCGCTTACCCTTGAGTTGGAAGATATCGTGTTCATTTATTTAAATATAAAATAAGAGGCAAACAAACAAAAGGTGAAAACCAGCTACCGTCGGCCACTCGCACACAACATGAGAAGTTTTGCCAGTGCATTGCCGGCATTTTAAGAGGATATATTCTTAACAGAAGAAATAGGAAAAGGGAATAAGGGGTGGAGAGATTGGGTTTCCATCAGGCCATAGTGTTTTTCCGGTTGAGCCGAGCCATTCGTGCTAAACGGCTCTTCTATTGCAACCAGCCACAATTACTAAGCAGACTATTTCATCATTATTTTTTTATTATTAGCTTATAAAAGTCGGTCCTGCGCCTGATCTCTCGCCAGTCGTATGTAGGAAGGGAAAGGGCACTTGTCTACTGTCCCACACAGAACACTATAAAATCATTGCTGCGTAACTAGCTTGATTTCAACGAAACCTTCACCGAAACCGGCGTGAGAGTTATTTTAATCTACCCTCAATTTTCAGATCTGCGGGCGACTGTCTGCCGGACGCGGTGTGTCAGGCGGCGTACGGCGTGTCGGACCGCGCGAACGTGCTGCGCGCCGCGCTCGCTGACACGCTCGCCGCCTGCCGACCCATGTACGCGCGCTGGGCCGCCTGGGAGCGCTCGCAGGTATATTACACACAGACACACCACAGACAGGACACACATACACACATACACACACAGACTGTGTGCAAAAGCCCGTTAAAAAAAAAACACCCACCCACCCACACCCACAACACAAAGACACAACACACAGACAAAACACACAGACACACATAAACACACGCACGCACGCACATACATCTATCACAAGTAGACACACCCTTTCGATATCTTAGCGCGGACGCACATTAACCGAATTTCTACCCTAACCCGGCATGCTGTCTCGCTCGGTCGGAAGTTGTAACAATTAATTAATTCATTATCTTTCTCCCCCAGGCGGCGCGGCTGCACTACTCCCCGGAGGAGGCGCAGCTGCGGGCGGAGTGGGCGCGGCTGGCGGCGGCGGCGGCGCGGCCGGGCGCGGCGCTCAGCCCGCTGCACGTGTGGGCGCTCGCGCACGTGTTGCGCCGCCCCCTCGTCGTGTACGGCGTCGACGTGGTGCGCAGCTGGCGCGGTGAGGTGAGTATTGACAGCCTCAATCTGGATCTCGGCTACATAGAACGGTTTCGAGGCTGCACCGCCATCGAGTTCACTTAAATAAGGAAGCACAAACAAACACCCCGTTAATAATATTATTATGGAAGTAGGGATAGGAAACTGTGTTTGTGTGTCCTTTCTTCACGCCCTAATGAAACAATGAGTCGAAATTATTGTTGGCACAGACTTAGTATATATTATGGCTACGTCTGTGACGGCTTTTATGCTAACCTCTCATGTACCACTTTTAAAGCAAATAAATGATTAACTGATTGATTGATGGTGTCCCAGGCGCTGGGTTACGCGGGCTTCCGCGGCGTGTACCTGCCGCTGCTGTGGGACGCGGAGTGCTGCAGCCACTCGCCGCTCGCGCTCGGATACACACGCGGACACTTCTCAGCACTCGTGCCGCTAGAGGTACAATCTGTAGTGGTGACTAGCTTGACCACAACCTCTGTCCCACGTTCCTAGGGCGCGGTCCTAGGAACGTGGGACGGCGCGGAGGACAGACCGCTGTCAGCGTTGACGGCCAACTGACACAGCGGTGTGGCCAGTAACCATGGTAACCATCCCGCACCGCGCTTACACTACGGTCAAGCTTTAGTGTAAATTACATTTTTGGTTAAACCTAGCGAAATACAGTAAAGACATTTTCTACATGGCACCTAGACTAGTAAAATCCATGACCGCTAGGTAAAAAAGCCTTAAAATATGCATAATCGGTATCGAGTACCGATAAATACTATTGTTTCGAACTCATGGTAGGACTACCATCCTTTGCAGTTGTGGAGGTTACTGTCCTCACAGTAGATTTTTCTTTCACGAGTTTTAAATTGTGATGTAATGATGTATCAGGACGGGTGTGAGGCGTGCGCGTACCTGCCGCTGTCGGACGCGCGCGGGCGGCCGCTGCCGGTGCCCTACCTTACGCCGGAAGAGGCCGCCGCGGAGACCGCGGTGCTGCGCCGCTGGGCCGCCGCCAGGGAGGTCAGTGTGTGTGTGTGCGCTTGAAGAATCTAGAAATCAAAATTTTATCCTAGTATGCAGAGTTAATAACAAAACAAATTACCAGAGTGCGTTCCACCGGAGCGTCCGAATTTTTCTGATCAGAACTTCTTATTGCCCAACTTAATCTTAGTTTGTCTTCATGTTCACTTGCCGATCTCCGTTTCAGGTGGGCGGAGTACTGTGCGCGCGGGTCCGCCTCCCCCCGCGGCCGCTTCTCGCCGCCCAGATGTTGGAGGAGTGGCTCAACCACTACCGCCGGCTGGCCCAGCAGCACCGAGCCCCCCACCCCCCTCACACGCCCCACGCACACATAGACCTCTCCTCCGACGCGGACACAGATGACGAGTAGGTAGATTAGCCAAGATATTGGAGAAAATCGCTTACCCCCTTCAAAACCCGCACGCACATATTGATCATCAGACGCTGATATTAACGATGAGAAGATTAGTCAGGGGAAAATGACTTAAATATATTTTGATGTCAAAATGCAATAAACGTGTCGCTAAAACTCAATAATTACGTTAGAACACAGAAGAAAAATGGCTAAAACTATATTTTTATGTCGAAACGCAAAAATCTATGACTTCGGAATACAATAGCTAAAACTACTTTTATAGAATACATGTAAGCTGTGCTGCCAAAAATACACACGTCCTAAAACGTTGCGTACTGCACGCATGAGCTTGCGTACTGTACGCAGAACGGCTTACAATCTGTACTATTGTACTCTGTGCAGATATTTATATTAACAAATCAACAACTAAATAGTGCTTCTAATTCGAATTAAAATTTTGTCATGCATTATTTAATTGTTTATATTTGTATTAAAATTGCATTCTAGCGTGATAGTCTCTCTATAAACAAAACGACTTTGGAAAGTGTTACGCTTAGAGTAAAGACGCCAAAAGGCGGGTGAGCATGATATTACAAGGTGTATTATCAGGGAAGTTGATTCATAGCCAGATTGCAGATTTAATTAATTTTGTCACGTCATGTCGAACTCAGCTGACAACTCACGAATTATACAAAATTGGCATATTTCGACCAAATAACTAGATCCGTCAACTGGCTCTGTATCAATTTCTTCTATGGTACGTCATATTAGTTTGATGGTTGCAGATCACAATATGGCGGTAGCCATGTTAGGTATGTTACCAGAATATGATACATAGCTCTTAAGCTGCGGTGTTGTCATTGTTTTCAATTTGACTTTTAGTTTTTTTAATAAAAACAAAAAAAATTAAATGTCGGAGACATTTTTTTAAACATAAAGCGTCAAAGCAAAGACCAGGCATGCAAGTTTGCGGTTGTTTTTAATTTTTTATTACATCTAGAACTGGGGGGTTATTATGACCGTTTACGAAACCTGCATGGTTCCAGGCAATTCAATATACGCCCAACAATTGATTTGTTCTTTTTAACCGACTTCCAAAAACGAGAAGGTTATATTTTCGTATTACAACTGAATAGTTTAAAACGACCGCATTTGACGTAAGAACACCTTATCTAATGTCAGATGATGTTGTCACACTACGAAAATAGGTTTAGTGTCGCGTGACTATATTGTGTATGTTTTCGGGCGTAAAGTGGCTGGAAATAAGAGCCCCGGGCCCTGTAACCACCAATGCAATGTAAATACGAAATAATTGCTTGATGTCTGTGTAAAAGTAGCTTAGACAAAAAATCTTAATGATATGTTTACATAGCAGATTGCATATTGCTATTCTTGTCTAATAATACCGTTTGAAAGGCAATGAGCCTCCGTGGCCAAATGGATAAGACCTTTGGTTCATACTAGTGAGGGTGCAGGTTCGAGCCCCGGTGAAGGCGTGTACCAGTGAGACATTTTCCGATCTCACATAATACGGATGCTCATTGTCGTGAAGGAGTCATGTTTCGGCACGAATGGGCCGGTTTGACTGGAGTGATTCCACGGCCTTACAGAAAACTGGCGTGAAACGGCGTTGTTCTGTGTTTCGTTCAGTGAGTGACTTACGGTGGCCCAGCTCCGTAATCCCCATTCCCTTTTCCCTCATAGAGGCTGGCAACGCACTTGCGACTTTTCGGATGTCGCGAGTGTCCATGGGCGACGGCAGTTGCTTTCCATCAGGTAACCTGTCTGCTCGCTTGCCACCTAAATATCATTTTTAAAAAAAGAACACATGTAACACGCTACTTTTACACGCAGCTTTGTAGCACACGCCAAAACCAACGCGCTTAGCAAATTCACGATTATATGTATTTATCTTAATATTTTTGAGATACACCTTTATATAATTTTTTGTGTAATCCAATTGCAATTCCAGTTTTATTATGGGATACAAAATCCAAATTTTTATCTCTAAATATGATTGAACTACTAAAAATACCCCTGAATGAAAAATGCCAAACATTATAACAAACCTACTTACAAATAATCCAGACTATGTGTAACAAAACTAGGTAATGATACTTAAGGGTGTCCCTCGGTCTCTCATATTCAGCGCTGCTACTTTCTCAGTGACGCTTTAAAGGGTGTAACAAAAGTAAGTGATAAAACTTTAGGGTGTGCATTTGTCTCTATAGTGTTCACTGTGAAAGTGGAAACGCTGAAAACAAAAAAATTTTGGAAAGACATGTCGCTATAACACTTACCTATACAATCACAAAAAACTTTTGGCTTCCAGTTCTTCTGTTATGATACTACATAATTTTATTTATTTATTTTATTTTAAGATCATGGAAAACTAACAGCTACAGATACAGCGTAAATAAAAGAATACATAATTAATGAGCCAATTACAAGTTTTCACTAGTAGTGATCACACTTACTCTTGTTCCACTCTATAATGTCTGGTTTACATGTATTAAGTAGATAAGTAGAAAGTTAATATCTTCATGTATATGTGTAAACCAGACATATGGGACACATAAAAAGTATTATCACTTTTTTTCGTTATAACCTGTACATAGTCATTTTCATGTGTTTGTCAGCTATATTATACTCAATTACATATGTTTGTCAGCCAAACGACTTATATAACTATCAGACAAACACACAACATTAAAAAGTGTGTGAAGACAGTGTAGATCTTATTAGTAAGTTATTATTTCTGAGACCGTTTACTGATTTTAAACTGTACCCGAACTAATAAAATTATTAACACCGTAAAACTATGCAAAATACACTTGTTTTTATCTGGAAAATTTCAAATGTTACATTGACGAGTAATTTTTTTTAATGGTAAGATTAAAGTGCTGATCGATGAGCGAGCTCTATTAAGGAAACTCGCCTGTCGACATGCGTCTTAAGTCGAAAACCGAGAGAAGCGGAGCGTATAGCGATAAATTTAACCTCTAACACTAGTTATTAAATAGTACAATACGATGCACCCGTTTAATCCCTTACATAAAGTGTTCTTAACTACACCCTTTCCGATAAGTTCAGATAGTTTATGTATATAACATGTTGATAGAGTATTTTTGTTAATATAGATAATTGAACGGCAGGTCAATTTACGGTTACTTAGCAATAATTGTTGGATCGCTTCGAATCCGATAGCTAGAGTAGAGTCAGAGGTTCGTATACAGTTTATTTTTACACTTAGCATAGACATAGTTGTAGCTTTCCCCGCTCTATATAATAAAGTTTCGAAGTATCTCAATATTTTTGTGTAATACTATTCCGATCGATAAATATATAAAAGGAGAAGATATAAAACCGACAGGTCTGTTGTAAGAGCTGGTACACGTTTCGGAATATTTTCGCGTAAAACGCTTCAGTAAAGCGCATTTGTGGCGGCCGATGTGTACTGGGTCTTAAAGCAGCGTTCGGCGATCGTGATAAACAGTGAGTACTTAAAACGTCGCTAAATTGTTCAAAATTTATGTACAGATAAAATGTTCAGATATTTTACTAGTGTACAGAGATGTAAGGTTATATTTATTTTTGTTTGTGTTATTTATAAAGCTTACCGGTTTGTGAAGCGCCGTAGTTACATATATATTGTACTTTTTTGTTTTTATACTTACCTTAAAGGTTTTCTTTGTAGACGAGTGTAAGGAAATAATTAAATTAAAATAGTTTATGAAAATTTCCACTTTACGTTAAGCTACGTGTGGTATCCGAGTGCAATGTTTATATTTAAAAAATATAAAATCCTTAGTCGCTAAGTACTATAGTTAGATAGGTATTAGATAGTAAAATGTCTCGATAAGATTTCGTTTTCGTCTAAAATTTTATGATGCTTACACTCGTCTCCAGAACGACAAAACATAAGCTAGATTTAGCCAACTATATTCTCTGCCAATTAATTTTAGAATCACCTTAAATGACACCTATATTTGAGAAACTTAGTTGTAAGTCTAAAGACAACAGGTTTACCGGGTTAGCCTTACTAGGAGTTCAGAAAATTATAAATTTATTTGTAGTTTTCTTATATTAAATCACTATGAAAATGTCGATACTCCATCTTTAAATGTTGTAAATTTCAGTTAAATTTATTCGTATAAAATTAAATGTAAATGAGCGATATTATTTGAGTGATTAAATTTGGTTTGAGTAAACCGTATTTCAAGCTGAGCGGAGAAAGGGCTTTAACTCGCTCACCGCTCTGCTCGTCGCTCCGCCATACCGTGCGCACGGTCGGAGTTGTAAATAGTTGTCGAAGGTTTGATCTGGTTTTTGTTTGTCAAAGGAACACGTACAATTTACTTTAAAATTATGTACCTATTTTTTTTATTAATAAAGCACTTATTTTATGAGGCGTTTAATTTTTTGTTTTTTTTTTTAAATATTTTATATTGTAAACAAATTTGATCTGAGGGACTATTGTGAAAGTATTGAGGATTTTATATTCTAATAAACTTCTTGTTTTCCATACTAAGCGGTCACTTCAGTGAGTGTGCGTTCTTAGTACATATACCCTTTATTTGTGGTGTACGTACGATGATGACATCGACAGTAGTTTTGTCAAAAAATAAAGTACTGTCAATGTCATCCGCACACTCACTTCACTCCGTATCAAATCCCCAGACTAAGAATTAGTTTTATTAGGTGGAGAGGCTCTTACTTGATATTAATGCAAAAGAGTAATAGTTTTTCTAGGATTTTCAACACGATTTAAAACCATATTTAGAAATTGTACATGTTTATTATATAGCCTCTGATCAACCCCTGCCGCCTAAAGTTATAAATATTTTTATAACTGTTGCTTGAGTGGCCCCGCTATTATGCATTCGCCTAAACTTGGCGGTAGCGGTCAGTGGCTCGCTGTCAAAAAATTTTTTATTTTTATACAAACCGCGATTGACAACAAAGTCTTGTGTTGTCACTTCACACTTGTAAGTTGTAACTTTGTTTTTGTCGCTATCAAAGATATTTTATAATTTTTTGTAGAGTTTCCGAATCATTTCCGAACACACACAAAAGGACGCAAGCGCGTTCGACAGATGTCACTTGTGACAGGTGACAGTCGCCACCCGCCGGCCTCAGCCGCAGTTTTTACAGCTAGGGCAGAGAGAGTGTATTGCAGTTTCTTTCTCAAAGCCATTTTCTAATACAAAACCAGATTACAGACAACTTAAAAGTGCTCGTGCTGTTCCTATGGTGTGTGTGATGAAGCTGGGAATTTGTGTTTGAAGTGTTCCATTGAGCAGCGGCGCAAAATCACACAGTAAAATATGGGTGAGTACCGGCAGATCCTTTATTCCTTTAGTACATATTATATATCGTAGTAATTCCGTGTTAAATACAACAAAGCTAACACTAACCCCGTGACCTATATCTAATATCCCTTGCGGATATTGCGCGACGGAGGTCATTACGTTTTGTTGGAATTATCGATTTTTCTCATGTGTTTCTAAGCGGTCGAATTTTTCGGTCTTTGTTCCCACGATGTTATAATAGCCCATACATTAAAGTACTCTCTATATTTTTTATTTGTTTCTAAATTTTCTATTATTGTCATTCGCTTGATAACTAGTTGGAATTGGAAAATGAGTTTGGGGCAAGGATCAATCCTGTCATAATATATGATTTGTATCCTCTCGCTCGCATTATCGAAACGTATGCAACATTAGTATAGCGGTGTTAGGTGATGATAATATACATGCAAACTATTACGTCCTAAACTCCATGGTAGTAAGGGTTATAAGTGCTTAACTAGGTGTGCCAGCAGCTGTACTCTCAGGTGGTAGTTACAGGTCTAATTGGAATGTCCTTCATGGTGTGTTACTTTGAAGTTAATTTTGTTTAGTTCCACTTGACAGGTTTATAATAATTATTTGTCACAACAACCTGCTTCGCTTCAATAACTTGTTACAATTTAGTTATGTGTGCTTTGCAACTATCTTAATAATGTCTGTGCAAGATCTCAAACTACAAAGAAACTTAAGAGAAGTTTTAAGCAATAATCAAGTGTTCAGATATATGTATGAAATTCTTCATTATTACTTTTTAAACCTCTAATGCAATCTCTCTCACAGCAATTTTTAAAATTTCAAAATAGCTACAACAAAAATAGAATTTTAGAAACAATACTTCAAATGGAATGGCCAAAAGTACGAAAATCATATTACTCTTATTCAGTGAAAGTACATATTTTAACTTTTAAATACATAACTTGTATTGTTGCATGTTCTTTTTAACAATCAGAAATTCAGAAAGCACCCATAATGAAAGAATTTGTGTGAAACTTCACTTAATTGGTGTAAACACAAGGGCCCCAGTCTGTACTCTATACATATACAAGTAGGTCGCTGCAACTATTAACACAAATTGCTTTACGCCAACACATTGTCTATTCACTAATGATACCAGTTTTATGGGTTTAGGAAATTTTCAACATTAAAAGGGTGGGATTCCAGGGACTAATAATTCATACTTAAAAAACTCAAATATCTAAATACATCTTAGAAACAATGAAAACTTTTTTGCTTCTGGAAAAACATTTATTTTATTTCTCCTGTCAGCTGCAGGCTATACTGCAGGGTACAGCTAGTTTGGTTTATAATTATAAGAAATTATTGTCATAATAATATTTTAAAACAAGTTAAATAAATGCAGTGATTTTTTAAGTCTCAAATGTCAGCTTAATTATTGTTATTAATGTTTATTCAAACACTTTTCTCTAACAGCAAGAAAAATGTAGAGCAAGCAATAAAAGTAGTCTGTCATAATATAATCTTGTTACACATGTATTGAAATATGAAACCATACTCATTCCAACTCCACTCCAAAATACATAACCATCAAAAGTTGCTCAGCATTTATAGCTTGAAGCTACACATTATTAGTAGACATATAATGCATGCAAATGTTACGCCATTTTGCGAGTTTCCGATAAGAAACCGCTTGTAGCAAGTTGCGTGTTTAAAGAAATTCTTATCACTGTTGATAAAATTTATATGTATCATAACTATATATTGAAGGCTACTTTTAATATAGCTGGTTTATTGACCAAACCGCTTTAATTATTGAATAATTATTTATACCCCTTTGATTATAATAATTAAAAGGGTATAGTAGAATTGAGAATAAATTTAATTATCTCTTTATCTGTTTCTACGCCTCTACAAGTGGTGGCTTTGGTCGTTCGACTTATGTCAAGAAAATGAAACCTATAGTCTAGTTCAGTCGTAGTAAAGACATGCGACGCTATTTGGTGTGTAGTTTTTTTTTTACGAAAAACCTTTATAGAATAGGGTCTCCGGTAAACTCACTGACTCGACGAAGCGCAACGCAAACGCTGTTTCAACGGTTTTCTGCGAGGTTTTTCTTCGGTAAAGCCGGCTCATTCGTGCCGATAGTTCTCCCACGGCCAGAGGCCACACTAATCTAATTCGTATGCCGGTTCCGAGACATTCAATACGGTTATAATCGTCAGTGCGTCAGATCCCGGGGCTTCGCCCCCCGACCCCCGTGCGCTCATTTGGGGTGTAATTGTTTATTGGATTATCCCAGTGTGTGGGGTGTGGGGCACACTGTCACACATGTGGTGATAATAGCACTGTGTAATTGACCCGGCAGACTTTGTTTTGTCTATCTACTAGCTTTTTGTTTGCGGCTTCGCTTGCGTGGAATTTGAAAACCGTGTAAGAATGGGTACGGATATTCTTGTATCTTGTAAGTTGTAAGCTCCTTAAAGCTTAATGTTATTCCATAATCAAAAGTAGCCTATGTTACTCACAACACAATCCAAGTGGAATTAATTTGAACTAGGTCGTTGCTAAGGAAACAGCGACTAAAGCCTGCTGATAGTTTAATTGCTAACCTAGTTTTTAATTATGATAAAGAAATTTAAATATTGAGGTAAAAAATTCAGGGCTGTGGCTCTACAATGATTCTGTATATATTGATGTAAATTTTTAGTATGGCAAAATTTTACAGCGCCTCTAGCGATCACTTGCCGAACTAAAATATCCATACTAAAATTGACGTAGTCGCTTTGGAGTATCGACAAATACTATTGCTTCTAACTCATGGGAGAACGGACTACAGAAAAAAAAACATCGCTCAGGGCACTTGTAGGCCTTACGCCGTTTGTCCACCGCCACCGTCAACCGAGAACGAGAATATTTCGACTGGATAAAATGCAACTTTTTTATATAGACTTTCATTTTTCTCTACGCCCTTGATGGCGGCGACGACATTGACGATAGAGCAATGTCGTTAGAAATTGAAACTTATAGCATAGATCATAAAGTTGTTATCGGGCTGAAGTAATCTCGTTCTCTGTTGACGGTGTTGTGGGACAAACGGCGTAACGCCGGTCCTGACGGTACAAATAGGTCCTAAGACGTACGTCCTAGGCTATCCTATCTATTATAATGCATTCGCTCAAGATTCACGGTATGGTTTATCAAACTCCTGTTAAATTTCTGCACAGACCGCGATTGTCAACAACACAACACTTTGTTTACAATCGCGTTTTGTATGAAAATGACAAACTATTTGACAGAGGGTTAATGAACCATATACCGCCAATATTGAGCGAATTCACAATAACTCTATCCAGCTTGGTACAAGGCTAAGCTCCTAATGTCTGCGAAACGCAACATTGTATGGTTACTGCGTTACTGAGATAATTCGCAACGTACCGGTGTCGGATGTCGGTCCCGCCTCACTACGCCGGCCGGGTTACAACTTGCCCAGCGTTGCCCAACATTGCCCAACACTTGTCCAGCAGTTGTCCAACTGGCAATGTCAAATGACGACGAGACGAGTCGCACGGTTAATCAGTCATAGAAATCTGCTTTTATCCATTTTTATTGTGTAGGTAACTTTGCTCATGAAAACTCGCAACATCAGAAGAGCTAGAGCGTTGTGAGCCTATCAAGAGCGAATACACAATCTCAATATACGAAATTCTTGTGTGCGTGTGTTTGTCACTGTACTCCTCCCAAACGATTGACCGGAATTTTTTGTAGGTATTCAAGGAGATTTGAGAAAGGTTTAGACTCACCAACCAATACTGGCAGGATAACGAGTGTCGAAAGTATCTCCATAGAATCGTCCCCCACTATAACAAGCCCCATACAATAGTTGTAGTCAACAGGTGGTCGCGCGTGACACAGCTTCAGGGAATGCTATTTTGGGGTTACCACATCTGGATAATAAATGGGGTAAATTAGTAAAGATGTTGAGTTTTAAGTTCTAAAAAGAAGGGTGGTGCAAGTTTGAATTGTCAATATGGGTTTTTTTTATAAAAGGTGACTTACGTGCGAATGTTTGTTAAACAGTTTACACGAGACAAATGCCAAGCCAGCAAAGGCTGCTTATTGCTTAACCTGTAGACTGTAGTGCAGGGTGTGCAATACACACGGGCACCACCTCGCTCCCCGAGACAGCAGCGTATGGCTAACAGCATCGCCCACTCAGACCCAGGGGGGGGGGGGGGGCCGGATTTTTTTTATGATAATTAGGGGGCAAGCGAGCATACGGTTACCTGATGGAAAACAACTGCCGTCGCCCATGGACACTCGTGACATCAGAGGAATCGCAAGTGCGTTGCCGGCCTTTATTAGGGAATGGGATTAGGAATAGGGATAGGGGGATTAGGGAAGTTGGGCCAACAGTAAACTCACTCACTGAACGAAACACAGCACAACGCCGTTTCACGTCAGTTTCCCGTGAGGCCGTGGTATCACTCCGGTCGAGCCGGCCCTTTCGTGCCGAAGCATGGCTCTCTCACGGCAATGAGCATCCGTATTATGTACTTGAGATCGGAAGATGTCTTTTTGGTACACGCCTCCACCTGGATTTGAACCTCGAGAGGTTTCTCGAGTGCGAACCAAAATTTTTAACCACTAGGCCACGGACGCTCATCCTATGGGTTCTTTGCACACGGTCGTCACACGAGCTAGAGCCGCCCCTGCAGCGCTGGCTGTCAGTTGTATTTACATGTACATAATATTAGATTCGTGTAAGCATAACTTTAGACTGTTAATCATTATTACAACTGTTAATCATTATCACCGTTAAACATTATTACAACTGTATCTGACATAGCATAGCATTGCAATACAGCGTGCCTCCACCTACAATATACAGCTTCGAACATAAATTAGCTAGTCTAACAAAGCTGCCAATTGTAGATATTATTTATGGACGTTTCAGAGCCTATAAACGTATAGTTAATGGTATCCTAATGCCTGTGGTTGCGTAAGAACGGTTTCGTGAACGTTGGTGTAGTGTTTTGTTGTAGTAGATGATGCCTGTTACTCCGTAGCGTCAAAATCAGTTTATCGCGCGGGAACCGTACATTTTTCGGGATAAAAAGTACCCAATATCCTGCCCCGGGACTCAAAGTATGTCGTACGAAATTTCATCAAAATCAGTTCATCCGTTTGGACGCGAAGACGTAACAGACATACAGACCCACTTTGGCATTTATATCATTAGTGTGGATATTCTAAGAACTATGAATTAAATCTTCCATGAAATGTGTCAAACAATGAATTTGCGAATTTAGTTCAGATCGCATCTTGGATTCGCGTTCGCCAATACTAACTTGAACCTCCCTTTTTACACCCTTGGGAGACGAATTTGTGAAATCCCTTCTTATTAGTCACCTTCGTCATACGGAGAACACAGTTTAGGAGTTTATATAATAAAAGGATTTTATATAATGATATTGATAATAGGTTCTATTGTCAGATGCTCGACCAAGCTCTACTCTTAAATTCCAGACTATTTGAGAGTAAGCGAGGTGAGGAGTTTAGATTCAAAGCATGATATTGTAGGTCTAGGGGCTGCCTCGCCTCGGCCTGCGCGGGACAATATGCGACCGAATTACGTAGGTTCCAAACATACCAACTGGCTAGGAAACCGTTTCCTCGTGTTGTCTACGGACTCGAGTGCATTAAACGGCGGATATTCAAATTGTTAACCTTTTCAATTGATATTTATCTGCCGGCGTAGTCTACTTCCTGTGCGTTAGGTCACTCGGCTCTCAGCTCTTCCGGGATTTCGTGAGTTTTTAAATATGTAGGAATGTAGCCTATGCCCGTTTGTCCACCGCGCGCCATCATCATCAACGGGGTATTCGGATCGGATGAAATGACACTTTATAATTTAAGCTATTGGTTTCATTTTCTAGCGACATCGTTCTAGTCGTCGAATCGTCGCCGATCTGTACTGGCGAAGCGCAAAATGAAACCTGTCGCCTGTGTCATACGTGGCATTTTATCGGTCCAAAATGTCGTTGACGGTGACGGCGTGTGGTGGACCAACGGCGTATACCTTGAGTACGATGCGAAATCATTTTGGTAATATTAAAATCTCTTTTTATCATCATATCACTGTTTTGAATTTTTTTCCGATCTTGGAAAAACATCCCTATCTTTACCAATTTCCGAATACCACCCGAGAAAGCTAGTTTTTTCTTACTTTAACGACTTTTTGTGAAAAATGCGGCTCGGCACGCCCCGTCAAGTGTGTCCGAATGTTCAAACAGCTGACAAGTGTCGTTTAGTATGCACACAGTATTCAGCTAACGGCGTGGGTCGCGCGAACCGACTGACTCATCGCGGGGTTAATATGGGTGAAGGCTAACCTCTCATCTCTTACGTCACCTATCGTGTTTTACGAGATGAGTGGTGAGCAACACACGAATTAAGCACAACACAACGCCGTTTCACGCAAGTTTTCTGTGAGGCCGTGTTATCACTCCCGTCGAGCCGGCCCATTTGTGCCGAAGCATGGCTCTCCCACGGCAATGTCTCATTGGTAACTCGCCTCGACCCGCGTTCGAATCTATACCCTCTCGAATGCGAACCAAATGTTTTACCCAGTAGGCCACGGACGCTCTAATGACTAAAATGCAAAAGTGTGAATTTATTATCAAATCGACATACACCTACTTTGGTTTACAGCTACTCGTTGTACACGAGTAGCGAGTAGGGGGCTAGGGGCAGTAGGACTTGGATCAGTAGGACACGCTAGAGGTGGGATTTGCATACAGAAAGTATGTAAATACACACACACACACACAGACATACTTTCGTATCTGTTCTAAAGCTGATAACAAACTGATTGCCGTCGATACAGTGATATAAAGTCTTATGTTACATATAACAGACGGTATTCTATTGAAATCAACAGTAACGAGTTGGCTGGTAATTATGATCGGTTACAGTCTAGTTGTTGGCATTCGGTGAACAATTTACTTTCATTCGTTGCGTCTTCCTTTTTACCCGACTGCGCCAGAAGGAGGGTTACGATTTTGGAGAGTATGTATGTGTGTATAATTGATTGGCACGCTCTGTAGCCTCAACGGTTTGATGGATTTTAAACTATGAGGTAGTGCTGGCAAAAAAGTATTAGCATTCATAATTAATTGCTAAATAACTATTAGCAATGAATAAATGAATCGTATCTGCTAAATATATGAATGCTAACTAGTTAGGGATGTGCGAATATTCAAATAGTTCGAATTATTCGAGACGAATCATCATTTCGAATAATTCGTCTCGAATTTCGAATCGAATATTCGAATTAGTCGAATAGTTCGAACTATTGGAGTTAATCGAATAGTTCGAATTATTCAAATATTCGATTCAAAATTTTTATATTTCTTATATTGTTATGAAATGTCAAAAGGCTAGGTAGAAACTGATAAAAAATGTTTTATAAATTAGTTTTTTATTTAAATTACAAAATGAAGAATAGTGAGAATGAGAACATTAGTTGTTCTGAGATAAATTTTTATGTAAAAAAAATATATATTTTACGCTTTTGGTGTCAATGAGGTTCGTTTTTTGACTAAATATATCACCTTGACAGATATAGAAGGACAAATATCTTCTTGATTGCAGATTTATTTTAAAAAAGTGTAAAGCAATTTATTAAAATTGTATATATATATATTTTTTGTAATTTGAATCGAATGTCATAATTCTTTTCGATTCGAATCAAACGTTATTCGCACACCCGTAATGCTAACATCATCGTGCGCGCGTGCGTTAATAATTTAAATCTTCGATCATGAAAATTCACGTCCGCGCTGCGCGGCGCTAACTGCTAATATGAAATTATTTTATTTCCTGAGAATTAAAAATCAATTTAAGCAAAAGAAAAAATTTAAAATTTAGCATTTTTTTTACCATGCTATTACATGAAAGATAACATTGATTCCCATTACTAGTATGAGTATACAGTACGATTTTAGTCGTCTTGATAGCGCAAGTAACACTGAGTACACTAAAAAATCAAAAATCAAAATGGCCGATTTAAAAATAAAACCTCCACAAAATTGTGGAGGTTTTATTTTTAACTGTCCATTTAGTTCGAGTAGGGTATCGAAATTAAAAGGCTTTAAATACCCATTTCCAAAAATTTACATAACTTGATTGCAATGATTTCTACAGTGGGATTTTATGTTTCTGGGCATTTAGTTTGATAACCGACTTCCTAAAACGAGGAGTTCTATCGAATGCTATCCGTCTAAACGCCGACGGAAATCTTCCGCAGTCCGCGCTGACCTACTGCCGACTGGCGGGTTTGTGATATATATGCGGAGTTCTCACCGCGACCTAGATGTATTACGGGCGAGTACCGTGAACCGGCCTGAGAGGTATATAGGCCGAACGTACACCATCGATTAATATAATTACACTAGGCTCTCGCCCTCGACTACGTCCGCTTTATAAATTATGCACTTTTTACAAAATTTTTATTACCGCTCGGCTCCCGTTGGTATAGCGCTCCTCGATTAATAGACTAACCAACACAAAAATGATTTTTCAATTTCGGCCAGCAGTTCCTGAGACTAGCGCGTTCAAACGAACTCTTCAGCTTTATAATTTGAGAATAGTCGTGGTGGCCCTGAGGAAGATCTTCCGACCAGGCGAGGTGTTATATTCGGTCAGGCCGAAGTCCACGTGGTACATTTCAGCTGTCGTATATATAGTGTCGGACTGAGAAATCTTCGATAGCGCGATGCAGGATTATTGCGCTTATTGTGGGTACTGCCACAATATTATTAGTATAATAAAATTAAAAAAAGTATAGAATATAGATACTTTCCGGGCACACAATTTTAGGGCTAGTACTTCTTTTGAACTGCCTTTGCTTACTGACATTTTTGTCTACACGACAGTCCACTGACATTAGCTCACTATCCGGGTCGGCAATAACTGGCCTCGTGTATCCCGATTCCCGGGCATAAGTGATGACGAATTTAATGATCATTTCAACATTTTTTTCCGAACAAAACTAATAACATTTCCGCTCTTTTGGTTCTGTGCTCGATGGTCGGAAGTCTGTCAGCAGCTATCAATAAAGCGGTGATCGGTTTCCGACGCACGGCTCCCGCTCGGCCACAACTTCCTACTTTCTAGTTCAGTTAGGGCCGTATGTCCACAGCACGCAGTCACCGCCGACGAGATCATTTCTGCCGGATGTATGACACTGTATGACGTAGGCGACAGGTTTCATTTTGCTCTACGTCCTACAGATCGACGACATGGATGCTAGACCAATGTCGCTAGAAAATGAAACCTCGTTAATAATAATATAATAATATCTATGGACGCTTCACACCACGTGAGTCTGGCCCCGTGCTAAGTAACCGAGGGACTTGTGTTACAACAAGGTACCAGACAACGGAAATATATTTAATAATTTTATACTATACACATATTTGAGATTTTTATTATATAATATACATATTTAAAACACATTCAAGACCCAGGAACAATGAAAAACTTTTTGCTCCGTCGGCGGGGTTCGAACCCGCAACCCCCGGCTTAAGTTACCAACGCGCTTACCAACTGAGCTACAGAGATCGTCAAATGTTATAGCCTAGGTCACGATAAAACAGTATACAGAGGTGTGGTTGGTTATACAGTATGGCCACTATAAGCTGATCCTAGCATTTATTTCGACTAGCAACACTATTCCGTTGCAGTCTTTTGTTTTCAGCTAAAATTAGACTACAGTTGGATTTCGCGATTTTGATACTCGATCTTGAGTATTATTATGTATGTGATCTTTTTATCTTTTATGTAAGACGTGACATGACATTAATCTAAATAAATGATATTTTATACAAGATGTATGCAAACACCATATAATTACATATGATAAAGAGGATTTTTTCCCTCCATCGTGTATTCAGAGTCTGATTTTAATGGATAGCAATGTAATTCACTTCGATTTACGTACATTGTATTTTATATGTATACATATAATAAACTGGCGTGTCTGTACATTTAGTACTTTTACAAAAAATGACCTAAGGAACAGTAATAAAATACAAATCGTCAGAAAAAATGTTGTCTGTTTCTACGCGCTCATCTCCGGAACTACTGAACGGATTTGAATAAATCTTTTTTTTGTTTAATAGCTACCAACATAACTGTAGCTAACATATAGGATACGTTTTATCCTGGGAAAATGTACAGTTCCCGCGTGACATACAAATTTACCCGCGATGAAGTTGCGGGCGCCAACTAGTTTATAATAACAATACTTTGGTCTATAAATCTCAATAAGAACAGCACTTTACTTCTTACTAAGACTTGTATTGAAAGACTCTTGTGTAGGTCCCTAGATGCAACTCAGTTATTTGGAAGGTATGAGAAGGGTTTCTCAGGGATCAATTAAGTCTAGAGTTCGTCGATTATCCGAAAAAAATCCCATCTTGTTATTTACAACCACGGGTGACGGCCGCCCGTATCGGTCGGTTGACACTATGGTTTGCTATAAAGGTTTTTTCTAGGTTCAAATTATAGTATACGAACTACAATAAATTGAAAATGACACAGGGACATAAGTCAGTGGTCACAAATATGTTCTGTTGGGTTCGCTGATAGGTTGGGCAATACGTCATGCTGTGCCGATAGTTATTATAGCTTGTCATCTTCGTCTTGATTATTATGGTTTTTAGCACCCGCGTTTCTTGTCGCGATAGACCTCTTGTTTCAGCTTGACATGTCATTTCAATGTCAGCTCGTCTTAAAAAAATCTATCGCTTAATTAATTCGCGTCTTTGTTTATTTATTAATACGAGCACACAAAACGAATCAAAACACGTTTCCCTAATCGCGGAGTGTGGTTGTTGTGATAAGTGTTTCACGGTGCAGGCGACACACTAACCTGTGACTCGTCAGATAACTCTCAAGGCCGCTTGTGCAGGGACTTCGGTCTGCGTTTATAGACCAGCAGCTTGGCATTGCCGAAGAGGAATACTAAAGAATAGACGAGCTGACAGATTGTTGGGATGAACTGACAGATTTCCTTGGTGCATCTGCCAATTTGTCGATCCCGCTGTAGAAAGAAACACTTTCTCGGTCGCCATGCTAAGCCCGCTGGACTTGTAAGGCGATCTCATATTGTCAAATCAAATCAAAATCAAAATCAAATCAAAATTTTTTTATTCAAAATAAGTACCTTAAGTACACTTTCTGAACGTCGAGACTACGGCGCCTACCACCGGTTCGGGAACTAACCCGGCGAGAAGAACCGGCGTAAGAAACTCACACTGCTTCACCTTTTACAACAATATTTAATTTTAATAAACAGTAATCGCTTTAAGTACATAACTATTGTAAGTCAAAGGTTTTAAATATTATACAGAAGCAGCCTGACAAGCAGCCATTCTACTCCTAGGATGTGCTGTCGTTAATAAAATCATTAACTTTATAGCAAGCTTTAGCACACAAACGTCCTTTTAAGACTTTTTTAAACTTATTTATAGTAAGCTCTACATCAAGATCACATGCGATCCCTAAAGTTTGTTCACTTTTGTAATTCTATATCTAGGTCTGGTTTGAGCAGAAAGATATTTGGGTAAATCACCTTTTTTTGTCACGCAATTTATGCCTTTCCGAGCTTAAACCGTAATTATTACAAATAATGAATACTCAATTTAAATCTGATACTATGCACATTATATTTAATACATAGACTAACATCATACCTGAAAATTTCATAAACATTATAAATGAGAATTTCTCAAAAAAATAGTTATTATATGTTTTCAAGCAGTTGCCCGGGGACAAAATTGTCCCAGAATTTGTATGGAAATATGGTTTTGTTCCCTGGACTACCGACTATATACATAGTTTTGATTTACTATTCATTTAGTTAATAGTCGGTTATTTTATTAATGAAAAATATGCTGATTGACTTTAATTGAAAAATTTGTCAGGGCCAAAAAAAAGCTACACAATTACTTAAAGCCTAATGACATTCTCTTCCAGTTATGCAGACATTTTTAAGGTTCCTTATCACTAAGACTTCGATGTCGGTCCGTCTGTCTGTCTGTCCGTCTATCTTCAGGCAGTATATCAAGAACGGTACTAGCTAGAGAGTTGAAAACTTTTCCCACATTTTTCAGTGCCGAAAAGGAGTTGCTGGCCATCGAGCGCCTTCGGAATATGACGGAGGAGGAGCGCCGTGTGGAGGCGCGACTCAACCCCAAGGTCGTCACCAACAAGTCCGTCAAGGGGAAATACAAGTTCCTCCAGAAGTATTACCACAGGTAAGTGAATTTGAGGGCTTGTTCCACCGCTTCCTGATGAGTGTAGGATTGGCCATCGACAACTTTTTTTGACAGATGTTGTATAGAGAATCTGTCAAAAAAGTTGTGGATAGCCTATCCGCCTTAACAGGGAGCGGTGAAATAGGTATAACATAAGGAAATATCATAAGTCATTACTTCGTAGGTATGGAAGATAACACAGAGCTTGATTGCGGATCTAAGTAAGTTGGTCGCGTTAAGTCAAACCCAGCCGACAGATCACGATTAACAAGGAATTGTCATAATTCTGACCTAATGATCCTAGTCTGTTAACTGGCTGTTTCAATTTCCCCCCGTGGTACACATACGAGTACACCGTCGAAGAAATTTAGCATTTTTTAATTATTAATAAATAATTATCGAATAATTAATTAAATATGTGTATCATATAATAGAAATCTTAAATATGTGTATAGTATAAAAGTATTAAATATATTTCCGTTGTCTGGTATCCGTAATACATGTCCTTCAGGTACTTATCACGGACCAGGCTGACGTGGTGTGAAGCGTCCATAGATATTTTATTTTTATTATTATTACTGAGAAAGCAATAACTGCGTAATTGATATATTAACGACTGACTACTGATTCATTCGTTGCCACTCAAATAAATTGAGCAGAAGCTCTACACTCAAATGGCACATTCGAACCTCGTTTACCGTTCTACTCTAACAACGTCACTTCACGTTAATAGGGATGTCGGCAAGGTCAAAAATTCGCTTTTTTTTTAGATTAAATTAAGATATAAAGGTACATAAATTAGTATCTCACAAATTTCAGCTTAATAACTATATATATATATATATTTTGTAATGCCTTCTAAGTTGGACAGGCAAGTAAATTTTTTAAATATTTATACCATTCGATATATTAGGTAATCAGCAACAACTTTTTTTTGGTTACGAAACTACTATCATGAAAGCACAGCAGCAAGCAGGTGCGTACAAACTACCTAGAGGTGACGTCATAACTGGGTATCGTTTTGTATGGAGCGTTTTAGGAAGGTCAATTTTATGTGATTTTTAAACTCTCATATCTCCGAGACAATTGAAGCTATAGGAGTCATTTTTTCACTAATATTTCTATTTTGGGACGTCTTTTATAACCAATAATAATAAAAAAACATTCGAGTAGCCGCGTCCTAGCGCGACATTCCTATACGTTAGTTTCAGTCTTAGAACGGTTTTGGAGTGTGGTCCCGGACCCTAAGGTCCGTGATATCAATACGCCGCCGCAGGAAACATAAATATACGTGATTAATAGCTAGACCTCTAACCAACGTTATCCATTGCCTGTAAGCTCCTGTAACGTACAGAAGAAGATCGAAGAAGGTCCTAATAGCAACAATACAAAGGAATTGTCAAAAAATCTAATAGTTCTGATAAAATTAATTTGAACTCTTTTGCAAAATTAGTAGTCATTTGCAAGAAAAGAAT
>JAOTAV010079189.1:0-12627 GCA_026546445.1 Cyclargus thomasi | reverse complement strand
TTTTGCTTCTAAATAACTATATTCTTTAATTATATGATAATATATGGTAAATAATAAGAGATAAACTAATATTCTATTAAATATTTTAAGTTATACGCTTACATTATTCATATTTGTTACTATATAAGCGTTTTTGTTAGTAAAAAAAGTAGAGAGAGGGACAGCACCGATTTGATAAAAATTGATCTTTAGGTTATTTTTTTCTACCTTTGTAATAGACCTAGGTTTATGATATTTTTTCCACAATCCTGTTGCTACCCATTGAATACTAAAACAAATAATTTAAAACAATATTCCCTTTTTTAAATAACAATTTCAACGAAGACAAAAAAAAAGCCGTTTTGGAAATTCGCCCATAAACACATAAGTTAAGATTTCTAGCAATATTGCGCGAAAACTAACCTCAACTTGCAAGTAAAAATGTGGTTTGAGAACTTCGACGCGCGTTTCGCCCCAACACGGGGGCATCCTCGAGATGTGGACTCTACGAACAACGTCCGTTAATATAATCTTAATTTACTAAACTTGAAGCTATAGATTTCCGCTAAGTAACGCCTGATTCTATTAAATATTTAACACAAAAGGTCAATTTTAATCTCGAATATGCCTCGGGTATTTTATTTTTTTGATTATTCCCATACATACATATATATCTACAAAAACAATTAATAAAAAAATTTACTGTTTGTGGTAGAAGTTGTCTACTATTATTTTTGCTACGGTGGTATATATATATATATACAAAAACAATTAATAAAAAAAATTTACTGTTTGTGGTAGAAGGTGTCTACTATTATTTTTGCTATGGTGTCTCTACATCAAGGCTGGTAGATGATGTAACTCGTTCGGAGATAATGACTCCGAGCCAGTTCAGACCTAAGTTATTTGGTCGGAATAAATCAATTCCTTGCCCTGATCTATCGGCAGGGTTTCACACAACGCAACCAACTGACTTCAGATCTGCAATCTGGCTAATAGTACATTTAGCTGTATATACAAAACGAATAGGCACGACGCTGATGATGATTGGTGTCACGTAAAACGAGCAATGTAAAGAAGCGTATTTAGTTGGTAGCGTTCTCGAGCGACGCGCAGGAATGTATGGGGGCCAGCGGGGAGTTGGATAGGGGGGAGAGGGGGGAATCTTGTCAAGTACGTGATAGGTCTACCTGGTTACCATCAGATACAGCTTACGTGAGTGAGGAGACACGTCGAGAGATTGCCAGATCCTTGGAGGTCGGTTCTGGGTAATCTGCGAGCTTGTAGATAGTCTCGGTATGGATTATAAATGAATTAAAATTGTTGTTAGTCTTCGTAGAGTGTGAGAGATGTGAGAATACAAAAGATTTTTGCTGTGGAAGAGCCATGCTTAGGCACGAATGGGCCGGCTCGACCGGAGTGATACCACGGCCTCACAGAAAACTGACGTGAAACGGCGTTGTGCTGCGCTTCGTTCAGTGAATGAGTTTACCGGTGGCCCAACTTTCCTAATGCCCTATCCCTATCTCATTCCCTCTTCCCTCATAAAGGCCTCCAACGCACTTGCGACTCTCCGGATGTCGCGAGTGTCGAGGGGGGACTGTAGTTGCTTTCCTTTAGGTAAAACTGTCTGAAGGACGTTTCTAAACACGTCAGTCTGGCCTCGTGGTAACCACCTGAAGAGCTTGCGTTACGGATGAGTGCCAGACAAAGTTTTTGTTACATGTTACACATGTTTAATACGCATCCATGACGCAGTAACATTGAAAACTTTTTTGAAACTAATTTCTCTATGTTTCAAATCAATGATTACACAGAAATTTTTGTAATTAGGATCACCGCCTTAGAAAAATTAAACACAAAAACTTAGTCACCTTCAATAAACAAAAGTCGTTAAGTCGAGGATAAATAGGTGAGATATAAAAAACAACACGAATACTCGTGTAATCACTTAGTCCCGGTTCATGATGGGATCGGGGTTCGTGTCCCGCTGCTATCACTCACTGCAGGAGTCGCCAGGAGCAGGAGGTAGTCGAAATTGAGGACATAATGGGATGAAGCGAGTAAGTAGCATTTTGTAACCTTTGAATAAATATTTATACTCATTTTTTCCCATAATTTGATATATCTTTTAATTTTGGGATTTCATTATGTTGTATTTAGATTATCTAGGTATATAAATCAAAACCTCATTATATTAATTTCAAATAATTTTTCAGTCCTAAAACGTCAATTTACGGCGTCAATTTAATCCGGCAATTTTAAAAATGTTAGTTACCAGCTTCTTTCACTTATGAGGGCGAATAAAGCATAAAATAAAACATCGTCATCCATATGCCAGGTGAAACAGAACGACGCGGAATCGCCGCCAAAACAGATTTTTCTTAATAAATCGATAAATATACAAAATTAAAAAAACCGCTTCTACAGGAACTCAGTAACGGAATTTTGTATCGTGTGTCTGAGTATATGTTTGTTCCACCAATATACAAATACACAATACCGAATCCGTCGAACGCGACGGTTTGGGAAACGAACAAATATGCGTGAAAATTAGAGGCATCTTTGTGATATTTTTTTTTATTGAGAAAATTTTGAGCTATTGTGTTTTCGCTACTACAGACGCCCACAAATATAATGCAGTATCTATGTTCGAAATTGAAACGATTTGTACCTTATATCAAGTATAAAACGGAATTATGCAATAGACAATTTCGCTTTTATCGCCCTCTTATGTTTTCGACTGTGAAAGATTTGGTGAGTTTATGTATTTGGTTATGCGCTGCCACACAGCCCGACCAAAATCGAAATATTATAACACACATCCGCCGCACACAACACACGTCAAGTGCGTGTTTTTTTCATATTCGACCGTAAACGCGTTCGCGCTTACAAGATTTTATGTGTGATGTGTATAGCGCCACCTAGCGATGCTAAAGGTAACATGTACAAATCCCATATAAAATATTAGTAGTATACGTAAAACGCGTTCACTGTCAAATGTGAATGCACTCGGCGCTCTGAACAGAACGAGCCGAAGGGAACGAATTTTTTAGAATATAATGTATGAAATGTCATAGAACCTTAGTTCTAGCCCGTGCCAAATCGTCGTTTCTTTCTTTCTTTTTTTTATGACGCTACGGCTATAAAACCATGGCCAGTGTCGAGTAAAGGCGGGAAATCAATTTTCTTGGTCAAATAATTTTAGCAACGTTACAATATTTCGTCAAGTCTAAAGTCTAGTCAGAGTCAAGATGAATCGTCAGTGCAGTCAAAGCGTCAAGTCGTGGATTTAGTAGAGTGGTAGACGCTTTACTAAAATTCCTAGTGGAGTTTTGGAGAGATACATAAAATAGCACGTTTCTTGAAGTTGTATCACTTGCTCACACTTGTGCATGATATCGAATATTTAATGGTTGATATTCTACCACCATAACGCATTTACCGAAACAACACAAATTTAGCGAAAATTACAAAAACACAACATCACTTTTTCACGTCCCGCCAAAACACCCCCAATTCGTCCGAATCGTTTGCTGTCAAATTCATAGAGAAAATTACTTAGATTCCTCAGCTCTAATACTCGTACATTCTCGATAATGATACCTAATAATAGTCAACTCTCTTCAGTAGTTTTAGTCATCACCAATAATAATATTGTGTTCATCCCATCTATTAATCTTATAACCAAAACGGATCTTTCGGTCATCTTTTATAATACCTCAGCGTTACGACAAACTAATTAATTGGTAGAACATTCCTTCATATATTTGTAAGCGATCTGATCTTATCTGTGTTCGGAGGACTGAGAACCGATGTTGTACCGAAACTAACGTTACAACTAAAGTTTAAACAACTCTGGTTTTTTAGTTTTGTTTTTTTTTTCAGCTACACTCGAAGTTACAGGCGATGTATTTAAATCTTCAAACAGAATTTTATTATTTGTATGTTTAAATGAAAGTTTAAGGGTCTATTTCACCGGTTACTGATAAAGGTTCTGTTAGGCTATCCACAATCTTTTTAACAGATTCTTCATACAACATATGTCAAATAAAGTTGTGGATTGACCATCTGTGAGCGGTGAAACAAACCCTTTTTAAAATCTTAAGCCAACCCGATTATATATTATAAAAAGTAAAAATCCACATTTTTTATCCATATTTATTCGATTAAAAGTCCACATTTTTAATACAGTTCATGCCCTGCAAGTTATACAAAATAATATAATCACGAATCAAAACCAACAGGACTTTCTTTCACGAGTTATTTACATTCTAAGCAACATCTCTGGCAAAGCACGAGCACGGGCTATGAATTAACGATATAAATTACTGGCGACAACACGCATACGTCACAGTATCTACATCAGTTGACAAACCGTACGCCTCGGAGCCCTAGGGCGCCGGGTTTTATTGGCTAGATGGAATTCCACGTGTGTTCAGACGTTTGTAGCTGGAGGCCTACTCCAAAACCACTTTGAGACGCAAACGAATAAATCGTCACACGACCTCTAATGGCTCCTTTTGTAAGCCGACGAGTACAGACGATGACACGCGAGCACGAATGTGTATAGGGCACGCGTCTGCCCGCTGATTTTCATCTATGTTCGCCTTTGATCGGCGAGTTGACGAAGTACGGCCGATTATGTGGACGCTTGCGAGATGATCGTTCTGAATAACGAACAACGAACATCGACGATTATGTAGAAGCTGCATACAGGTTGTAACAAAAGTAATGTGTCTCTGATATAGAGCTCTCTGTAAAAGTAGAAGTGCTGAAAGCGAAAAAAAATTTTCGTAATTTGTATGGCCCAGCGCCCGAGTGAGAAGAGTTTGCCCAAACAAATCACAATTTTATTTATTTTCTATATCAGGGACACATTACTTTTGTTACACTCTGTATAAAGTAAAATGACGCTGTTGGGTTAGGACGCGGCATTCAGTATCTCTGTTCATAAATGGCACATTTAAATATTCGAACTCGACCTAGGGTTACTAGATGAAAAAAGAGAGAACAGGCCTGATTTTCATAATAAATACCTAATTTTTTTTTGTAGATTTTTTTGGACAAAATTTTTTCGTTAAAAAAGACACATTATTTTTTTTAACAATCTTAAATCTTAAAAATGCAATGCATTTTGTTTTCAATCTAAAAAGCCTGAGATTGCTGAGATTTGCCAATGCCGTAAACCTTAGAAAAGGTATAAAAACCTGAGATCTCAACCCAAATCCTGAGTTATGGTAGCCCTAGCTCGACCTAACTGTTGCGAAAATTTTAATGTATCTTTTGTGAGAAAGGTTCGATTGTTTGAGTCTTAAATGATTTCGGAGTAGGCCTCCTAACTAATGGCTAGTGACTTTCTGAGGCTCTAAGAAATACAATTGAAGAATAAGACGTGGAAGAACCGGATATCTAATATTTTGCAATCTTCGAGTATATACTAATTTTTTTCCATAAAATTTTGACAAATCTTGTAAGTTACCTATTTTATTATATAGCTATACATCAAACCCAAATTATTTTACTATCAAATATTTTTTTAGGTCCAAAAACACCATCGCAAAAATCCGGGTTTTTTTTTTAAATGTTAGTTATCTGCTTCCTTCACTTACGTCTTTAATTCTTTGCCGATGTTTTGGTAACGGAAGTCCTTAGAATTCGGAGAGGAAATTTCTACGACTCTAAGTATGATAAAATATACATTTTGTTACATGTATATAAAATATATAAAATCGTGGCGATGTCTTCGTGCGAGTTATATCTAAATCATCGCAGATTCTACCCCGCGGCAGTTTGTATATAATTTATGGTGACACGCCATCAATTTCAGTTAGTTTATTATGAAAAGCGTTTAAATATGCGAGTATTATGCAAATGCCTCGATAATGACTCGTTTTTTTGCCGTGGGAGAACCGTGCTTCGGTACGAACGGGAACGGGGGGAACTTAAAAAAACCGCTGAAACAGAGCGCTGTACTGTGTTTCATCGAGTAAGTTTATGAAACTTCCTGCACCATATTCCCTTAACCCAGTTCTTCATAAAAAGGGCCGGCAACGCACTTGCAACTTTTTTGATGTTACAACTTACAAGTGTCCCGACATAATATTATGTATCATTTTTTGGCCAAGGCAAAGCTGCTAATGTGCATAGAATTGTCGTATGTGCTTAAAAAGTTTCGATAGCGCGATGCAGAATTTATTTTCATTCAGATCATGACTAGTAGAAGAAATAAACTTTGCTTGGAAGTTATCGTTTTATTGTTAGGTAATTCGGCAGTTCATAAAAATCCCACGCTCGTGTAGGGGGTTCACGATAGCCGCTTATTTCAGGACTTTATGACTAAGTTATAGACGACACGATAAAGTTATAGAGATTTCTTAAGTTTATAGTCTGGCTGATTTCTAAATCTTACGATTTAATGAATTTGAGCCTCGGCCAACGTATAAGTTTAGCGATACAGCGACGTGATGCCCCCAGCATCTTAGGGACATTGCCCGCAGCCTCTGATTTAGAGTTAGTTTTTTAACCGACTTCCAAAAACGAGGAGGTTATATGTTCGGTTGTATATGTATATCTTTTATCTTTAGTATATTACAATTTTTTTTTTATAATTTATAATCGTTGATAGTTTTAAATTGTTTTTAAATTAAATGTTTTTTGAGCCTGAATGCCTATTAACCTAAGAAACAAATAACTCTTTTGAAAATAATGACAAATTTCCGGACGCCAAAATAAAATAACCTTTTTTTTTCTCCCCGATGAAGTCAAAAGCTAGCATAGCGGCACGTTTAAAACTTTATTTACTAGTTTTAAAAAAGTTCACCACTAACATAACAAGATATCATAATTTATGATTCAATTCATCACGAAGATAAGCTTTAGCTCCTGTGGAGCCGCCACGTAAAAACTCTATCAGATATCTATCAGACGGAACAATGGGTCGGCCTTTCTATTCATTTATCTATGACAATCAATAGTTTGAAGTCTGTAGCCTTGTATATTATAGACCAAACATAAAGCCAAGATGTCTATGCATATAACAAAACAGTAAAATTGGTCTGTCTGTACAATTAATATATTTTTACAAACTAAACCAATGTTTAGTTTGTAAAAATATTAATTGCCTAGGAACAGTAATAGGACACAAATTGACAAAAAAAGTTGTCTGTTTTTACGCGCTAATCTCCGGAACTACTGAACGGATTCTAATAAATATTTTTCTATTTAATAACTAGTCTAGGACATACCTATAAAGCATTCTATATACTTTTTATCCCGGGAAAATGTCCGGTTCCCGTGATATACAAATTTTCGAACTTACATGCATCAACTAGTTTTCAAATACGTTTTCGAACGTCGACGTGACGTTTCAGACTGCGAGCGAGAGTTTATTCCCATTCGACCGTGAACGCGTCTCGCGATTACTAAGTTTTTTTGGGATTTGTAGATGTGTCCGTGCAGCATCGCTAGGTGGCGCTGTACAAATCCCATATAAAATCCTGTGTAAGGACGAAACGCGTTCACGATCGAATGTCAAAAAAACTCGAACTCAGAACTCTGAACGTCATTTCGAGTTTGTTGGAGTAGAACTCTAAATTCGTTAGAGTTTGCTGTATGAGTTATGCCGCCGTGGGAGAGCCATGCTGCGGCATTCAGTGAGCGAGTTTACCGGTGGCCCAACTTCCCTAATCCCTCTATCCCTATTCCCATTCCCTTACAAATAGCCGACAACTCACTAGTGACTCTTCGGATGTCCGACGGCGGTTGCTTTCCATCAGGTAACCCGTCTGCTCGCTTGCCCTCTAAATATCATAAAAAAGAAGTTTCAAAACGGTTTCAAAGTACGTACGACCCCTGGTTTAAGAAGGTAAAATGTTTTGGAAAAGTCCAGCCATGTTCGCAATGATGGTGCACAAGTCGACATGTGTGACGTCAGACGTGTGACTTAACACTACTTACGGACACGCGGCGCGTCGGTTATGAGGGTGGACAAATAAACTGCCTTTATACGGGAGAGATTTACCTGTTATGAAAGAGGTAGACATTTTTATACAAAACGTTGCCTCTGATTCTGTTGCGGAACAATTCGCTTATAATACGGTAACCGTACTTTTTGATGGGACAAAACTCAGTCTTTGATAATATAACCTCAAATTATTTGATTCATAGGTAGACAATGAACATAATATGTCATTTGATCGTAGTACATTGATTCCATTAAATCATTATAGCCATGAATTTGGGGTTTAATAATTACTTTTTTAATACATGCTAGATGTTTCGCTTGGCTTTTCACGCGAAAATAAGGAATTCTTATATTTCGGAAACATTTTACCGTAAATAAGTTCGTTGGTGCCGCTGAGGGTTACGGCAAAGTCAATTAATATCAGGGGGGATGGTAATGGCAATATTGCAAAGGAATTGCGCTACAATACGTTAAAAAATCGAATAGTTTTGATAAAAAAGTCTCTTCAAAATCATTTTATAAATTGATTGTGAAATCACTGTTTTGGAAAATTTGTAGACATTTACATGGAAAATGACAAAATGAATTGTTTATAGCAATATTGCGTACTTTTCAGAGTGGCAGTTTGCTAGGCTTGACATAACCCAACCGAATAACGTAAGTGCCAATAAATGAACTTCTGTACACCCTCCCCCCTACCCCCCAGCCTAATCAAAAACGTATGATCATTTCCATCCTTTATTTTCCTTCTTCATACAATCATGTTCGTAGTTTTATTGTCCGTAAATCCGCGTGAGGTGGGCGTGGTCTGCGCCGGCGCATGTTATCATAATGAAATCCACCGCCATTTTGAGATCACGCACTCCTATTACAACCAATACTCATATGCGATAAATTACTGGAACTATAATAAACGCTGATTCACAGTTGCTGATGATTTCGCTTTATTGCCTTATAATTAAAGATGAAAGTGGATGAGATGTTTTAATATAGTGCTTTTACCCAATGGTATCGGTCATTAGCACCTGTCGAAAATTTGTCATATTCTATAATGTACACAAACCGTATTTGACAACAACGTGACAACACCTCGTTATCAATCGCGGTTTGTATAGAAAATGAGAAAATTTCTTTTACAAAGGGTTACCGCCGCGATTTTGGCGAAAGCACTATAACAATATTAAAATTGACTTTCGGCCACTACGGTATCGGATCTGGGTCGGTAAGTAAAAACGGTCGGAGTCCTACGAAGGGTTCCGTGCCATATTAGAGCAAACATAGTTAATTTTGTATGAGAGCCAACCTTAATTATAAATTTTGTTTAAATTTTATTACTGAATGAAGAATTTGAAGCGCCTGCCTGTTGTCTTTATTTTTTTTACATACATTTTTCACATTATTTGCATACAAACTTCAAACCCCTATTTCACCCTCTAGAAATAAAATTTTAAAAATGCTTACAGGTATTTATTTATTTTGAATCAGCAGCTCAGAAACAAAATTTTAGGTCTCTAACTTAGGAAATGACGAACCTTCATACAAACTTTCAACCCCCATTTCACCACCTTAGGGGTAAAATTTTTAAAATTTCTTTCTCCCAAATTTCCTGGCTGTTGATTTAACAGGTTTTGCTTGGCGAATATGAATCAGTCAGTCAGGTCTCGTAATAACAAGTATCCATTTATTTTGAATATATTTTATATATGAAGTATAAAAATAAGTCGGGTGTTGGAAATGGTCTGAGTTCTGAAAAATATATATCCAAATGAAAAAAAAAACATATTAAGGGCTTGCTTCACCGCTTACTCTTAAAGTTACTGTTAGGCTATCCACATTTTTTGACAGATTCTCCATACAACATCTGTCAAATAAATAGACTAATCTGTAAGCGGCGAAACAGGCCCTCAGATTAAAAGCTCTAAAAACATTCCGTTTAAGCTGTTATTAAAAAAACCATTATGTAGTTATTTCCTTCGCATAGTTGGCATTAATTAAGATGTAAAACTAAAGATTTCGATGATAATGTCCTTTTAGCGTATACCGCCATCACAGAGATTAGCATAAACCATAAAATTAACACCTGAATGTCACCGGGCATAGCACATAAAGATCGCTGATAACAGCTGATAAGTGGAAAAAAATTAAGCAAAATTCTGGTTATTATTATTATGACATACGAGAAAATTTTTATTGAATATGTAAGATTTCGTGACATCATAAAAATACTAATAAAGCTGAAGGGGTTGTTTGTTTGTTTGAACTCACTAATCTCAGGAACTACAGGAAAAAATATTGAAAAAACGGGATACATAATAAAGTTTCACGCGGACATAGTCGCGGGCAACACTTAATTAAAACAAAAACTTCGATAATTACAACGCAAGTTAAAAGATGTATGGATGTTTCTTAAATGAAAAGCGAAAACTTATGAACTGGTATAGCACAATAAACTCTATTAAATTATAAAGGCAACTGTTACCTCGAAAAATAGTAGCCGGGGAGGGGAGAGTGGTATTTTTGGTGTAACTTGAGTGTCGTGGAGACCTAGTGCATCTTGTAGATCAGGTAAAATGGATAAGGAAATAATATTGGCATGTTTTAGCGGTAGGATAAGAAGCTATAGCGATTTCAGGGTTATTAAAATACAATTCTTCCACCTTTTTTTAAAATCGAACGTCTACTAAACGATTTTAGACAGCAAGGCCAAAAGCATTTAGCTGAATGTGACATTAATTATCTGGGAAGTTTGGTTGCGAAAACATGACGCTTTGTTGTTCTATGTTATTACAGGCTCACCTTACATTTAAATCATCAGGTCTTTATGTGAAAGTGTTCTTTGGCGTATTTTTAATCTGACGCTTTCGGTACTTGAAAATAGCTTTTTAAAATCCCATACTAACTAGGAAATCTGATTTTTATTCCATGATAATCATAGACGTGTAGAAACCCTGCACTAGCTTAATCTGAAGCACTCGAGTAAATCCAAAATTCCCTTCTTGGGCTCCCCTACTATATACTCCTCAAGAAGTAGTAGCTTTTGACCACAGCGCGCAGTTTTTTCGCGTGGGATTCGAAATTCGCATAGGTATGCAAATATTCTTGTAAATCCTTTGGTAAAATGATATTTTTGCAAAACCAAAAGTAGCATATATTACTCTCCATCTTTTTAACTAAGCCGATGCCAAAAATCGAGTCTATTGGTTGCTTCGTTAGAGCGTACCTTAATTTTTGCTATATTATATTATAAATCCTACTGATATTATAAATGGGAAATTGTGTTTGTTTATCCTTCCTTCACGCTCTAAAAATGCAACCAAATGACTTGATTTTTGGCATAGAGTTAGTTGAAAGTATAGAGTAACATAGGCTACTTTCGGTCTTGGAAAAACATTACTTTTGTTTTTAAATGTATCTTTACCAATTTTTGAACTCCACGCGGGCAAAGCCGTGGGCAAACGCTAGTGTATAATAAAATAAAGCGTGGATTAACTCGAAGAGAAAATAATATGAAATGTATTAATGTTTTATATTAATATTTATGTATAATAAAAGTATATGTAATTTATTATTAGGTAAATTATGGTATTTTTATTCATGTTTGTCCAGTATGTTTCATTTGTATACATTTTGTCTATAACTGTGCATGCCATATCTGATTTCTCATCATATTTCTCTTCATAGGACTGCTGGAAGATTTTTTTTAATAATAAGTACCTGTTGTGTCAATTTTCTTTTTTTGTGTATGTCATGTATTTTTTTTGTACTTGCAATAAACTGTTAAATAAATAAAATGATGTTATGTATAGGGTTCAAAATTATTGTGAAACCTCCAAAAATTGTATTTTCCTCAAATGACTGCCATTTACGTCTCAAGTTATGTCGGCAGCATCATAAATACACCATAATATCGTCGTTGGCATAACTCACTCGTGCCGACGTCATCCTGTATGTTTACCGGCGCCCAAAAAACTCCCAAACCTCACAAAAAGTCGGTCGGTCGGTAATTGCGAGATATCTCGGCATTCTATCTCTCATTACGACTTCCTCGAACCAACGACCCGCTGCGAAAAAGTACTACAGTACATTCGTTTATTTAAAAAAAAACGGACAAGTGCGAGTTGGACCCACACACAAAGGTTTCCGTTCAAGCGGAGAGCTAAAACGTATGCCAAAAACTGTTTTATCGATATGTATAAGCAAGAATCGAACCCACGAACCGAGGAGATCGGTGCGTGGTACCAGCGTCGTTCGGCCTCGCTGCCAACAGGCAGACGCGCGTAGAATTTATCAGTCTATTATATATTAGTCAAAAATATGTAAAAGCTTTGATATCTTATTAAATATTATACTAATATAAAGTGTGAAATCAAAAAACTGTAGTTGACAATAATATTTATAATTTTATCGAAAAATTCTGTCAATACTTTTTGAAACACCGTAGTTGTTTCACACACATTTATAGAAAAATGATCACTTTCAAATAATATTTTTTGTCTCGTAAAGTATACTTCTAAATTAAATATATTTTTAAGCACTTAAATAAAGGTCAATAAACAAGCTACGATTGCGTATTTTATATTAAGTACTCTCTTTTTATTTAAATGAGTAATTATTTTTTAACAAAAAATTAAAACCGACTTCCAAGGGAAAAAACTAAAATAGTACAAAAGAAACTAAAAAGT
>JAOTAV010079178.1:0-12628 GCA_026546445.1 Cyclargus thomasi | reverse complement strand
AAAAAACTGATTGGACTACATCGTTTTTCAATAACGTAAGATTTATTTAATTAAATAATAAAAAACCATGCATATTCACTATTGTAAAATATGATCTGTAAAAACATTATTTCGGTCAATAAATATTTTGTATTTGTAAGTAAAAATGACTCTTGCTGACATATGTTTTCACCATTCTTTTTAAAGATCTAGAACATTCGGTCTGTCGTTGTTAGGGTTAACCACTACTTTGTGTCCATCGATACGCACTGTGGACATACAGTTCACCTTAAATTTCTTCTGCTCTTTGAAGCTGTCTTTTCTGGATCATCATCAATTTTTGTTGCCACTGGAATTAAGGTGACCTAAAAGTTACTGGGACCATGCGTTTTGTACTCTGTTAAAGGCGCTTCTGCCAGGAAATGCCTAAACATTGGTCACAATAATCATATATTTAGAAATGGTTTACAGCATATGCGTTGTGCATACATATTTATTTTCGATATCGCGTGTTCTCGTCTGGATCAAAATAATATGGACAGTTGTCTTTATAGTCTTCGTTCTTAAAGAATTTTAGAAAGGTCTCAAGAGTTAAGAGACTGTCCTAGGCCCGTAATTATAGTCAGCGCTTAATAAGATTGTGTACCAAATGGTTTCCATACAACGGGCTATAACGTTTTCCACCCTCTAAACCCTCACCTAGATTCTGTAGTATGTTGCGGAAATATCTCAGAACTAGGCCTCTATGTTATTGTTTTCATTTTAGATTTTAAGATATTTCCAATAATAAGTTAGCCCTTAGTCTATTTTGCAGAGATTGTTTTTTTTCTGTACTATTCTTGTTTTAGTCTTTGTTTACTTTTATCCAGTTAATGTTATTTTCTTATGTACTATCTATAATAACTCCATATTTCTCCATGCTTTGTCGTAGGTCTGCTGGCAGAGGTCTCTTTTAGAGATAAGCACACCTATGTGCTGCCACTGCCTTATCTACTTTAAGTTAGTTTTAAAAATCATGTATGTACACAAAGAATAAATAGAATACAGAATAAAAAAAAAGAATAAATATTGAAACATTTTGGTTTTCTATGAAATCACTAAAATTAAAATGTATCAAAATCTAAGATAATATATTTCAAAAACTAAAATATATAGGCCTAGTACTGAGGTATTTCCACAACATACTACAAAATTTCTACTCTAGGTGAGGGTTTGGAGGGTGGAAAACGTTATGGCCCGTTGTATGAAAACCGTTTGGTACACAATCCTCTTAATAGTAAGAGAATGAGCCAAAATATTCGAGATGCTGATTAATACGGTCTTAAGTCTTGAGCATAAAACTGCGTTGCACTTCGGATTCCTATATTATATTTGTTGGAAAAAAAACTTGCTACGATTCGTTCTCCTCTGTTCGTGAGATTATGAAAAGATAAAGTTTGACCCCTTCTCCCTAAAAACACCGCTAAGTAATTGTCGCCTGACGACTCGTCGACAATCTTGTCCGTTTAATTATAGTAATAATATCCACGGACGCTTCACACCACGTCAGTCTGGTCCCGGGGTACGTACCAGAAGGGCTACGGACGGGTACCAGACAACGGAAATTTATTAAATACTTTACTATACACATATTTAAGATTTTTATTATATGATGCACATATTTAAAACATATGCAAGATCCAGGATCGCTCAAAACTTTTGCTCCGTCGGCGGGATTCGAAGCTTAAGCTACTACAGAGGTCATCAAATTGTTTAATTGATCCTACATTTTATTCTATTGGTCATTCTATTTTGTGTTTCGGAGTCATTCATCGTTAGTCCAACCTTGATTATTTTTCAAACATTGGCATTCTAAGGCTGTGTAGATGCACCCAACATTTTTTATGAAACATTAACCATCCAGAAACATAACATTGAATGCGTTACTGGATGGATCATGATCAGTGGCGTAACTACATGGTGGCAAGCCGGCAAGGTGCCACGGGCCCCCACCCAGAAGGGGCCCCCGATCAGCCCCTCTAGACAAGCGATAATTTTTACAATAATCGCTTGACATGTTTTTGTATGGCATTGACATAGTGAAACGAAAACGAATTAGCCACGGGCCTCGGATGATATAGTTACGCCACTGTTCATGATGTTTTAGGTTTTGTTTACGACAAATAAGAATAGTGTAATTTTCTCGAGCTATTTATTATTGTTTTTGGTCGTTGTTCCGTTGCTCTATAAACAAATGGGACATACCGATTAACGTCAGAAGTGTTATCACTTTCTTCCACATTTTCTCTCACTCAACCAACACACTTCACAAGGTTAATAATTATACACATTTAACTGCCACCGCCGTCTTTTTCGGATCTTCATTTTAAATTATTTCTATTTTCAACACATTGGTAACTTTAAAGTGGAGAATTCTTTTTTCAAATATAGTAAAAAGTTTAGAGTTGATACGATCGTACGTTTTTAATGTAGACTGACGCGTGCTAAAGCTACTAGGGTGACTCGTAGAATATTTTCCCTCCGTTTTCCCGCTACCGTAGAGCTAATTTGAGCAACGTGGCTCTGCACACTGGGGTGCTTTGACGCGCGTTCGTTCCCCGTTCATTTGCTTCTCAGTTTGAGTAGCCCATGCATGCTTTTTAAACACAAATTTGAATGTTTGTTTTTACATGAGACTTTCTTGTTAAATGTAAGAAATATTAAAATTTTGTATGAGCCCGTTTTTAATCAATGGATTAGATTAAAAGATAATGATCTTTATTATTAATTTTTTAAGACTGTTTAATATAAACATATAAGGGTTCTTATCCTATGTTATAATTTAATTTTTTATACATCTAATTTAAATATTGCGGGGTGAACTTAAACTTGAAAGGTTTGCCCTCCGAAACGTTTATTTTTGTACGGTATGAGTTTCTTCAATGGCCACTAATGTTGTATACAATCTACAATACGTGCGGTTCTCGTAAATTATCTAGCGACTACTTACCGCAGTGTAAAGTCCTCGGCGTCATGCGCACTAAAACTTGACGAAGCGAGGGGTGGCTTAATGGAATTAAGTTTTTAAATTTTATCTTTGATAAGAAACGTAGTTTACACATCTGATATGCCCTAAATATATTTTTCTGGCTAATGATATTTTTTTAATAAGAAATTAAATTAAAACTTTAGTAAAAATATATGTACAAAATTTTTAATTTGTTAAGTCACTTCCATAAAGTTGTTAGTTTCCTTTAAAAATATGTGTCTGCATTTCATTAGAAGAAATAATGTGGATATCACTGGAAGATCACTAAATTGTTTTTTCTAAAATTATTATTTTTTCAACCAATATTTTCACAACTAAGTTGTTTTTTTTTAACAAAAACCCCTCTTCATTCAATCTTTATATTATGCCCTGAATTACATAGTCATAGCTCTGTATGAAAAAAAAAAACATATATCAGGTCAAATTGAGAAACCACCTCCTTTTTTGAAATTTGGTTAAAATAGTTAATTTTTGTCACTGTTTGGTTTGTTGTGTATAATTGTTAAGTTAATTACTCTTAATATGTAAGTGCTATCTGTGGGGGCATGTAATTAGCTAACCTGTCATTTTTCTTTATAGCATTTTTGTAAGCTGTGCTGTGCTGGAGCTTTATCGTATTGTTGTTAGCAGTAAGCTACCAAAATAAAATAAATAATTTAAAAATTTAGGGAGATAGGAAATTCTTGTACCATATCAAGTGATAGTCTATTTTATATTCCCAATCTGCCAACAGCGATGAGCCAATCTTGAGCCAAAGGTCTTGGCTCATCGCAGAAAGAAAATAATTATTTTGATTTGCTAAGACTGCGCTTACATGTTGCGGATAAAACAAACAGATTTGAAGACCTTTCGTTCGCACTCGAGAGGGTGCAGGTTCAAACCCCCTTGGAGGGGTGTGCCAATGAGACATTTTCCGATCTCAAGTACATAATACGGATGCTCACTGCCTTGGGAGAGCCATGCTTCGGCACGAATGGGCCGGCTCGACCGGAGTGATAACTCGACGTTACAAAAAACTGGTGTGAAACGGAATCCTATTCCCTCATAAAGGCCGGCAACGCACTTGCGACTCTTCGGAGTACGAGTGTGACCGACGGCAATTGCTTTCTATCAGGTAACCCGTCTTCTCGCTTGCCGACAGAAGTCGTCGTCCTGTGTTTCGGCGAGAGTGCACAGCCTCAATTTAGACAACACTGTCGTCTGTAGAAGTTTTAAACAAGTCACTATAGTTCAGGAGATTGAATGAAAACGTTTGAAGATAAATGTTATTTGTAAATTTTTTTTTAAATTTTTTATGCGCAAGTCCACATTTCATTTTCAGACGACTTTTAAAAAGGAGGAGGTTATGTTGTTAAAATGGGTTCCTTTCCTTTATCCGCAGTTACGGGACATAATAAAAATCTACTTTCTGAACCCATTAAACTCTGTTAGTATGCAATTAAAGTTGCAAATTGACTTGTGCTAGTTGGAACATTATAATTATCTTCATGGGCCAGCTTCACGGTCACTTCATTTGTATATTTTGTTTTTTTTTTTGCATTCTATACCTACCATAAGTATTTTATATACTTATTGTATTGAAAAAATAAGCCAATAATTTAGTAGGACTTGAAGTAAAAGGATGAATATGATGATTTTTCAGCTTTCCCAATATTCAATTAATCGCAAGGGTTAATCACTTCGCATTGTATAGCTCTTGGCACGTTTATGTGCAAACGCGTTTGACGCATTTTTAATTAACTAAATTTTAATTAAAAAGCTGGCGTCGAAAGCTCGCCTATGTACGCAAAAGTTAAAACTTTTTGCCTCTCCCATTGAAATTCCGTCGTCGAATCGTATAATATTGATTGACAGGAGGAGGTAGCAACATTTTAAACCATACATAATTTCCTAAATACTGTATATGCACACATATGAAAGTATGGGTTCTCGTGTTCGCAAAAACTTTTATATACATATACCAACTGTTGTATATATATACATTGTGATAACCTGGAATGGTAAAAGAGCACAATGTATTGTCGCCTATAATCCACAGCTATCACTGCGGGGGAAAGCTGGTTGTTTTATATTGTACACATTACAGATCCAAGTAAAGGTATAATTTATTGACTGACACGTCAGAAATCAAATGCTAAATTCAATATATCTTTGGAATCTACGAAGATAACACTAAAAGTTATTCTTTTAGCTTATCTACAAAAATGGCCGACTTCGATATTCGAATAATAAGAAACGTACAAAACTTGATTCAGCTGATTTGGATGCTCGCCAGATTGTAGAAACTTTGGCCATTTAATTTAAATTGATTAAATTTATATATAATGTGTAAGACTTCTGTTTCCGTTGTTGTAGTAAGCACAGTCTTCATTCGTTAGTAACTTTTAGGTCATTGTAAAAGGAGACGATATTTTAACAACAAATTTACCAAAGAAATATGAGGATTTATTTTAATTTAAAAAAAATTAAAATAATTAATCCTCATATCGTCCTCTGTGGCTCAGTTGGTAAGCGCGTTGGTAGCTTAAGCCGGGAGTCGCGGGTTTGAATCCCGCCGTCGGAATAAAAAGTTTTTCAATGTTCCTGGGTCTTGGATGTGTATTAAATATGTGTATCATGTAATAAAAATCTTAAATATGTGTATAGCATAAAAAGTATTAAATATATTTCCGTTGTCTGGTACTTTGCACGGGGCCAGACTGACGTGAAGAGTCCAAATATATTTAAAAAAAAAATAAAAAAGATATTCGCAACGTAGAAACATTAAATGTCTTCTTTGGATAACCAATTTATAAATCTGATTCTTTTACGGAAATAACAAGAGACATGTGAAAAGTCTACATAATCCTACTCTGACGCTCTCCAGCATGATGAGAAATCCCCTCATGGCTTCCGTACTTTTCTGTTTGGAATTTCATAATGGTTGCAGAATTTTCCTACTAATTTAATTACTATAATAGATTCATACTACTAAGCAGTCTTTCCACATTATTTATGACAATGTGGAAAGGCTCTTGCGGTCACATTAAAAGGGCGATCGCAACGGTCGCCAATTTGTAAAATTTTAGCCCAATTTGTACAATCTTAAACAGCTTGTGCATCTTTGGAGAGCGGGAATTTACACCAAAAACATTTAAAAAAAAAGGTAATTAAATGATCGTTACGAAAAACATAAAATTGTTATTATAAATCTTCACCTACAATTTTCTAATTATACATATGTATGTTTACAGCCATTACAGGTTAAAATGATAATTCTTACGGACGTGTTCTATTATAACGAGGAAACATATAAATCCTAAAAAAGTATTACCACTTCTTATTGTCCTTATGTATGTATTTGTAATTAATAATAATCAAATCATTATTAACAATGAAAACTTCATCATTATCATCGTGAAGATATAAAAAACTGGAATAGAAGTCATCAGACTCACATCTCGAGCTAATGCACGCTTGACCTGAATAACGTGCCGATAGGAGCATCAAATATACTCCAGCGTGTTCTTCTGAAGCTTACTTTTAAGATCCGAAAACAAGGGCTACATTGTTTCCCTCGTTTCAAAGAAACATGTCGTACAGTTTCTCACTTCAGATGGAAGTCATTTGCATAAAAAGTTGCAAGTTTGTGTCTTCTACCAAAATTATTACATCTTATATCACGTTTTAGCCCCTTCATCTTATCTGTGACTAGCAGACCTGACAGATGTTATCTCGCTGGGCTAATTTGTGAATATAAACTGTTCTCTTACACCCTTGAATAAACACAAAAAAAAATCATGTTATTAATAATTATTAATTATTTAATAGTGATTGAATTCAGAAATCAATTCCATGCGTCGTAGATTATAAATTCAATACATGTATTCCAAGGGTTCTTCCAGCTGGTCAGCGTTTTCATCTAATTTCGTCAAATATTTACTTCCCTCCTGTATTTCTCTATTTATCTTCACCAGTGTCTTGACAAAACGATAGTAATGTTTTAGACGGTCGAATTTTTTACTATATTTTTTATCTTGATACTTTCTTAAATATTCTTCGAACAGTTGCTCTGATTCGTCCAAATTGTAGAGCTCGGCTGGATTCCATTTTTGTGTTGTTTGCTCTGTTCCTTGAGTTTTGTTTTTACCATATTCGGTACCACCCGATATTACATCGTCTGAATGGACAAAATTATTTTTTTAATTATCATTAAATTAATTTAGTAGGCACTAAAATAAGTTCTATTTTACAAACATTTTTATAGATAGGAACAATTTATTGCTTTGAATAGTAGTCATATTCCACAGGGTGTAGCAAAACAAAATGATAACACTTTATAGTAAGTGCCCCTTTAAGTTTACTGTAAAAGTAGGATCACGGTAAACTCTACACACACAACTCTCTAAACTCTACATACACACACAGGTACACCCTAAAATATATGTATGACGACGACATAGACGAGTTATAAAATCGTTAATTTATGCCAGCAAATGCTGAAAAACTTACATGGTTTAATGTGTATAGCATAACGTTGTTCCACCTCAGAGGGATCCATGTCGGTGAATTGATTAACACTGTAAATAACATTCTCGGAGGCGTTAAGTTTTTCAATTTCGTTCAAGTTGGAAACAAAGATATGAAAATGTTCCAACTCCAGCGTATTATTACCATAAACTTTATTATATTTCACTTTAAAGTTTTCAAATATATCTTTGGAGTTGGCTAATGTATAATTGTACGAGACGACGACGCATATCTCGCAAAAGCATAGAATTAAAATGATCCTCGTCATTTCTTTTGACGATGATGTCATTTTAATATAAAGCCGTGTGGTATATAACTAAATGGTTATTTAATAGATTGTTAGTGCATTAATTTGAGTTCTGTCGTTAGCCTTTAATGACCGGTCGGTATTAACAATTAAAAATTGATTAATAGTGCAGGCGCTATAGATAAATGAATATGCAAATATGATTACCGAATGTCGCCAGAAGATAAGGTATTTATTATACAGATTAGGAATATGGAGGAAGGTCTGGTTCATGTATCACACTCTGATTCTCTCTTATTCGTTAAGGGAATTTATTTGCTCTGGCCTGGTGCTAAATTATCAGATGTAGCTTTCAAAAATATGCTACTTAACAGAAACAATAGAGAAGGCAAAAAATGGATCAAAAACATAATTTAACAATTGAGAGCGTCCCAGGCCTAGTCGGTAAGACCTTTGGTTCGCACTCGAGAGGGTGCAGGTTCACTCGGGTGGAGGCGTGTACCAATGAGGCATTTTCCGATCTCAAGTATACGGATGCTCGGCACGAATGGGCCGGCTTGACGGAAGCGTGTGAGCGAAAAATAAGCGCGCAGAGCCTTATTATTTTATTTTTTTTTAATTACGCGGAGAACTACTTATTTACTTTTTACTGCCTGCCCTGTGATGAAGGTAAACTTTTCAAATAGTGTGCCGGTCTGTGTACCGATTCCTCATATTATGACATGGTTCGTTGAAGTTCTTGGATTGTTTTTTTTTGTATCTCTTAGAAGTCCGGACGTTCTTTTATTTCTCTTACAAGCTTCGACATTCTTTACTCAGGTGCGTTTATCATATAGTTAACTAAGCATACAATATTATATTCTTACTAACATACTTAATACCTTTCAGAACTTAATATTTAATTGTAGTTCAAAACTGGAATAGAGAGACGCTTAAGGCCAAAACTTTACCTTCGGCAATAAACGCTCAAATTACCCACATCTATTCAATGTAGAACCCAACTACGGAAACGTGGAGAAATTTCTCGCCGACATGTTTTTACGTTCTAATAAAGTTCCCAACTCCGACACGCTATTTACCGCCAGGCGCCACCGTCGGACCGTACCTACAATACGGCAGTGATTTGGCGTCGTATTTGTAATTGAATGCGCACGTTACAAAAACAGGAGAGTTTTCGAACAGATTGTGTTCTGTGCTTAGATTATAAAACATAATAATGGTTTTATTTTTTCTTAACTTAAAAAAATATATATCCAAAACCGAACATATAACCTCCTCGTTTTTGGAAGTCGGTTAAAAACCAAAGTTATTTATGAATGTTAAGGATTTGATACCTCACTTTATTTGTTGATAGCTAGTAATATTACGCGGTAAATATAAGTATTTTACGCGGACCAAAATGTAGCTAACGTCCATGTGCATGTAAAATCCAGAATACCAGCTATGTCAAATTTCATTAAATTCGGTCCAGCCGTTTAAGCGCGAAAAGGTAACAAACATACACACTCACAAACTTACAAACTCACGAACATTCGCATTTATAATACTAGTATGATGATCGTTAGTAGGCACTTTATTATCGCAACGAGTGAAATCGTTTCGAATGTTCTGAATGGTGATCAATTTCGAATTTAGCAATCTAAAATTCCTGATTAGTCGAGTAAAATTAGTGAGTCCACTTTCGGTTCATCGTCCTTAATCTGCAGCCGCAGTTCAGGGTCGATCCTGCCCGGACGTCGGAGCTGGAACCTTTCCTCTTCGTTCAGATCCGCGAACCGATTGGGCCGGACCTTCTTCGAGCCACTCTCCAAGTTCACCTCGTTAATTCTTTTCAGAGTGGCCAGAAAGTTGTAATAGCGTTCTAGATATTCGTTGCGACTTCGGTAGTTCTTCCCGTATTTTCTGATGTAGGATTTGAAAAGATTCGGACCGTCTCTCAGATCGTACGACAGCTTGTTGAAATCGTCACTCGCTGCGAAAACTATCATTGTAGCGAAAAGTAAAAAAATGCGAACCGCGTTATCACACATGTAGTAATGTTCGTATCCTCGGTAGAAATAATTGTTATATAATTTTCCACTTGAAGTAATAAAGTGCGATGTTGCAAGAAATTAAAAGCCATAAAAATTGGTTTGTGTTTATTATTGACCTTTCTGAATTGCCTTCCTTAGGTCATCTTTTTTCGCGCGCATCTTGTAGATAATTTGAATTTGCTTGTGTATGTAATATTCTTTACTAACTGATATCTCATGGATGTGACTGCTATTCAAACGCCATTTCTTAACTAACAATAGTGGTAATAGTAATGAAACAATAGTCGGCGGCCCCTAGACGATCAATTTTATTGCGCAATATCACGTGTTGTATAACGGGGGAAAGTGAAAGAGAGCCAGCTTACGGACCTACGTTATTTGGTCGGAATATGTCAATTCTATGTAACTCGTGATGTGCTGGCAGGATTTGGCATAACCTGACCAAATCACATAGATCCACGATCTCTTTCAACTTCTCTGCTTCTACAATATAACTGGTCGTTTTAGGACTAAAGTAAATATTGAAGATTGCGCGATGATTGAAGGCAAGTTTGAGAGAGTTTAGTTTTTATTGCACCTTACTTAGGTCGTGTAGGGTCAGTATTGCAATATTTTTTAGTCTGTACACAGCTGATGCTACATCTTGTTCGAACATGTTTACTACGAACTGTGCCGTCGGATATTATTATTAATCCCGTGTGGATTAATATTAATCTCCGACGGAACGTGAAAGTGTTGACCGTTCGTATTATTGTGCAATATCATTGATCATTTGGATTCAAAGCGTCAATCATATTGTTAAATTAAATGTATTGTTCAATGATATTGTAGGTCTGGGGGTCGCCTAAAGAGCAGCCGGGCTTTTCGTAAAATGTGCTAAGATTTCTTTTATATTTTTTTCTTTACCTGTGATTATTTCTTAAATGTTTCTGGTAATATGCGAAAATCTTGATTGATTTTTGTGTAATAAATAGTATTAAAATATCAAGCCAGGTAGCTGTAGATATATCCTTTACAGCTTTATAGAACTCACAGATTAAGTCTTTAATTATTGAATTCCTATCAGCAGCATCATCATTAAGTTAAGTATCCCATAATGGACTGCCGAATCCATGTATGGATTTATTCCATTTTCACACCCGAGAGCCTTGTTTATATCGTTCTGGCTGTTTCATACACATTTTCATGTCAATTTCTCTCTGAAAAAAGGATAACACGACATTTTTTTTTATTTTAAAGTCGAAAAGATATCAAACTCCTCGGTTTAAGCTTTCATTCTGGGTTTACTTTTGGCTACATGTATTTACTACTTTATACGTACAGTCCAAATTGTATAGATAATGTTAAATTGCCTCCCTTACGCATATCCCGGAATCCTTTGTAATAATAACCTCAGTCAATATCAACAAGCTCTTTTAGCAAATAAGAGTGTTAAGTTACTTGGAGCGGAAGGGGGTTGGTGTCGGTTGGGTGTCCGCTAAGACGTTGAGAAGATGCAATCAAGTGTGCTCACATGGATATGGCCTGACATGCTCGTGTATGTCGTCTCGAAAATTGCGTATTACCATAGAGAAATTGGTCTATGGTGTTACTAAATTTTGTTTCAGGAGATATAATCTAGTACTGGGGGTTTTGTTGAGACCTAAATGTATTTGCTTCTTTGCAGAATCGTCAAACAAAATGTATATATAGCTGACAAGCCTACCTGGAGCCCTATTCTCAAACGTCACATTCAAATCTTTGGACTTGACCGAGTGTTGCCATCCTAACACTGTTATTTGAAGTTTGTTCAAGTTGGACGCGGCACTCCGATTCGTCAATTTGAAACTTAAGAGGATTGTGTAGAGCCGCGAGCGTAGAAAAATAGGTATTTGGAGAATCGTACTCTGTCTCAACGCACGCGGCCGCCGGCCGGACCCCCGCACATCGCGCACACTACATGCACGCAAGTCACACATGAATCACAACTCACAGAGAGCCGGCCGGCGCGGACACTTGTCACTTGTCGCTTGCTATGCTATGATTTTATTTCACTTGTAGGTATTACGATCGTGTCGATTCGTGTCTTGTGTTGAAATTATAATATTTGTAAATAGGTAGGTTTACTTTATTTACTACTCTGTATTTTGTAAAAGTATTATAATTCAATACCCTAGGGTATTGAATTATACTGCCTTGATAAATGTTTTAGTATGTCAGACTAGATTATATGTAATATTATATACCTACCCGCGGGGTTAGCATAGCTTTTCCTTGTTGATACATAATTGAAAGATAATGGCAGTTTCTTTTTATGAGACCGTCCATTAATCACGTATGGTTCGAAAATTCACCAATTTCGACGTTAGGTCATGTGGTCTTTTTGTAGATAAAAATTATTGTTACCTAGGTGCCAGTCCGGATGGACTCATTGACGAGGAGGTAAATGCTCATTTAAAAAAAAAACTGCCAGCTACGTTAGGGACAAATGTACTTAAAAAGAAACCACGATTATTTCTACCAAGTACAGGGTCAACTTCACGTTGACGTAGTATGGACTCCGCATGGACTAGAGTACGAAAAAATAGAAAGAGATGATCATTTCTGGGACTGAGAAATGAAAGAGAAGCTAGAGACATTTTATCTAGAATGCTTAGTACCAGAGCTGAGAGATAGATCCGAGACTTCCAAAGAATATGCAGATACTCGAAAGAACGGGGTTTGTCGCCACCAATAAGTAAGGTGATAATAATAAAACGTGTCACTTCACAATTATAATTAAAATTGCATCCTATAAAGTTTGCGATTACTCGCTAAGACTGCTCGCATTGTTGACGAGAATCGTTAAATATT
>JAOTAV010079167.1:0-12628 GCA_026546445.1 Cyclargus thomasi | reverse complement strand
TCTACTGTAAATATCATAGATATGGACCATCCATAAAGTACGCTACACAAATTTTTTGGTATTTTGCCCCCCCCCCCCCTTGTCGCAGGTGGTCACACTTCTTAGGATCTCCTCCCTATTTAATCCCTCCCTATTTTAAAATTTGCAATTTTACATCTACAAAATTTAAACCACATCTCAATTTAAATCAGATTTCAAAATTCGAAATACCACTCCTTAGTCACACCATGTTACACTTAAACGCCTAAATATTTGCCCCCTAAATATCATTAAAAAAAACAATATAAAGATGAATTCGGTTTTTAAACTACCTTAACTTGTAATTCTTTATCTGTAGTCTGTAGCATACGCTATTTCTTTAAAACTTTAAAAACAAAACGAAGATGGCCGAATTCCGGATTTCGTTATGTGTTGACGTTCGCTGACCACTGAGTAGACCAGCTCCCCTTAAGTGGCAAGCGATTAACGTTTGCGATAATCGCTTCGCTTGTTTTGTATGGGATTGACATATACGAACTCGACTACATCACGTGAATTTTCGTTCGTCTATGTTAATACCATACAAAAACACGTTAAGCGATTTTCGTAAACGATATTCGCTTGACACTTGTCTAGGGGGGCAGTAGCTCTACCACGACTATCAAGCAATAGTATTTGAGGATACTTGATAGCGACTTCGTAAATTTGTAACTTTTTAGTATGGCAATTATAGTTCCGCAAGTAACCGCTAGAGGTGTTGTAAAATTTCGTCATACGAATAATTCACATAGTCGCTATCGAGCATCGACAAAAACCTATTGCTTTAAACTCATGGTAGAGCTACAGGCGTATAATGTTAAATCAGAGTTAAAACAATATTATAAGCGTCCCGTTACTTCTCTTGCGTACGAAATCCTAAAAAACGAACCCTTTAATCTCGTACGATGTTTGAAGTCGGAGAATAATATGCCAATTCCATTAACGACATCAAAGTCCCTCTTGTTACAGCGGTACTCTTCGGAATAGCATAATAAGGTACTTTATATTTTTATCCGACTGCGCCGGAAGGAGGTTTATGTATTTCGAGAGTATGTATGTACGTACATATGTACGTATGTATAATTGTTTGGCACCCTCTGGAGCCTGAATGGCTATAGATTTTGACTTGAGAGGTGTCGTTAGATTCGTCCTTACTGTGAGAGTGACAATGGATATGTAAAAAAAAATACCTAATTTTTAACGCCATATTGGACAATTGCATAAACAATACGAGCTGCAGCGGTTCCTGCAGTCGGGTTTTTTTGTTTTTAAACATTTTGCTTGTGTAAAAGTATTATATCCGTCTTGTGAATACTCTAATTAAAAAGCGAGAAGTTGAATGAAAGCATCATTCACCACATCAACCAGCATTGCCATAGACGCGTAATATTAGAAGAGTTGAAGATAAGTTGTCAGCCTTTTAAGATAATAGGCTAAATCAGATGAAAGAGGAATCGGGGTGTAGGCATTTTGGCCTCCAGTAAATTTACTGACTCGACGGAACCCAAACTCCGCCGTCTCAGAGACCCGAAGTGGATTTTGGCCGTTTGGCCTTAACCGTCTTAGAGACCCGAAGCAGATCTTGGCCTCTTGGCCTCCGCTGTCTCAGAGACCAGAAGCGGAGCTTTCGCCATTAAACCATGTCCTGCTCCACCTCCTGCCAGTAAGTGCCAACGACGGAACACAGCGTCACTATTTCACGTGTTCAATTTTGAGGCCGTGGTATTTCTCCGGTGGAACCGGCCCGTCGATGTCGTAGCACGGTTCTCCCGCTGAACTGAACAGCTGTTTGACCGCGATCGCCCCAGGGTATTGATTTAACGTTCCTCAAACTTCACCCCACTTTAATATTTCATTGTCGCGTCTCGCAGGGGACTGGTCTTGGTATTGATCGTCATAATGTTTAGTTAGTAGGTTGGAGTACACTGTCATCGATCGAGGACAATAACGTTATATCTTTCTGACTCTCGAGCTCCCGAATCTACCTCCTACGTAGAGCCCAAGTTCCAAGCTATAGGTTTCCTGGCACGATTATAGTAGGTATTCCTATCAATTGTTATTACTGGTGACAACACTACCGTGAGAGAGCCATGCTTCGGCAAGAACGGGCCTGATCGACCAGAGGGATACCACGGCCTCACAGAGAAATGGCGTGAAACGACATTGTGCTGTGAGTGAGTTTACCGGTGGTGCCCAACTTCCCTTATCCCCTACCCCTATTCCCATTCTCTATATTCCTTCATAAAGGCCGGCAAGACACTTGCGGCTCTTCGGATGTCACGAGTGTCCATGGGCGACGGCAGTGTTCCTTTGGTTGGCCTGGTCCATTCGTTACGAGGCATGGCTTTCTTAGTTCCAGTTTCTGACTACTTTCAATTCATCAGTATATCAACAAGTTATAAGTACTTAATCGCGTCTCGTAGTTATAAAGCCCGTAATTAAAGTCCGAGTTTAATGATAATTCTGTTTTCATTCATTGAGGTATCTTTAAGAATGAAAACAGAGTCTCAACATTTTTATCATACTCTTAAATACTAAGCACTGACCTTATGTACGGGTCTTAGGGCCGATTTAAATTTAGTTAAGTTGCGAGTTAACTTGCTCGATCGGCGAGTTTAGTTATTTTTGACGTTAGGACGATAAAATCGAGTTAAGTTTTGAGTTGTTAATCAAGTTGGCTTAAATAGAACGCGATCCTATTTTTTGGCGAGTTAAGTGCGAAGTGCTACCCCTCCCGCGTCTCCCGCACCCCGCCAATTTAAGTCACCTGCTTGTAGACGTTTGAGTTTAGTACGGTTCATATTAAAATATCTAATTTATCAAAAATTTTAATACAATAGGTGTTTAGTTGAATAAAATATTAAATGTAATTAGTTTGTAAGCAGTAAAGAGCAATTTATGCAGACTTATCTTGTTAACGAACCAGCAACTTATGATTACTAAACTCGCCTACGTTTGAACTTCACTTTATACTTATACTTATTACTAATTTTTAGCTGACCGTTTTGTTAACTCGCTACTGTACTTAATTAAATGTAAAGCGGGCCTCAGAGCTGTGGCACAGGCTATAGCAAGCCGTAGAGAGTGGGTGGTTTCGCATGTTGCCACACAGTTTCTAGGTGAAATTATTTACATTTTCGGCGTAGTATTAGCTTTTGCATGGTCTGTGATATTTGTGGTTTATCTATTATACAAATGTAAGGCGGGTTTTCCTCTCTGGAGTTATCCGACCAAACGATTTCCACGGTCTTGCATTCGTTGGAAAGGTCTCGGGCTCCGTGAGGTTTGTAGCAAAAAAAAATCAGGAAGAATTTCAAGAGACTAATTTTTATATAATTTATTTGAAAATGCGAAAGTTTATCTGTCTGTCTGCTATCTCTTCACGCCCAGACCGCTGAACCGATTTTGCTGAAATTTCGCATAAAGATACTTTGAGTCACGGAGAAGGATAGATTGATAGAATATAGGATGCTTTTTATTCCGGAAAAATGCACGGTTTTCGCGCGATGAACACATATTGGTGCATTGGAGTTGCGGCATTATGTAAATAAATAATTTTCATTGACTTCAATAACATACAACACCAACACTCCATTTCCTTTGATGTCTGCACTAGGCTGAGCCTGTCCTGTAGATCAACAAAAAAAAAACTACCAAAAATTACAAAAAAACTAAAAACTTAAAAACAAACGTAACTTCTGATGAAATAAAATAATATAGTATATTAAACGAGATGAGTGTCGCTGCGTGTGCATGTGCGTTTGTGTAAGAGTGAGTGTGTGTGTGTGTGTGTGTGTGTGTGAGTGTGATTATTGCTATCTGTATATCTCTCTTAATAAATTCTCCTTATCGTCATAATCAAGACCTTTTATCCGGATTGTTACTTTTTCTTTTACTACTGCTAGTGAGCTCTCTTGTATTATGCATTTTCGGTTTACTTTATTATATATGAGAATGGGTTTATTATATATGTACCAAATATTCTTGCAAAACTGAGGATATATTTGGCAAAGGTAGCTGCAGAATTCTATTTTTCCGCAGTGTGTCGTATTCAGGAGATTTGAGTATAGCACGATGCTCCTTAACTTCTTATGCTACTCATGTAGTTGATAATATTTCGTAGTTACCCGATCGTGCCCTTTATATGTGATTGAGTAAGACCAGCGCCGGTAAAAGGCTGTTGTCCGCCCACGTGGGCCACGCCGCCTCACCTCGGCCGGGGCCTACGCCTGTTCTAGTTATCCTCTAAGGCTCACTCCAATTCCTCATGTTTCACAATACGATAAGAGAAATATTAATAGATTTCGTCTCGATCGATGCTACTAAATCGATTAGAAAGAAACTTTGCCCGTTGTTTGTAACAAGAAAAAACACAGGAGTAATACCACTGGCCTTACAGGAAACTTGTGTGAAACGGCGTTGTGCTGTGTTTAGTTCGGTGAGTGAGTTTAACGGTGACCCAACTTCCCTAATACTATCCCTATTCCCATGCCCTGTTCCCTCATAAAGGCAACATAATTGCGACTCTTTGGATGTTACGAGTGTCCATGGGCGACGGCAGTTGCTTTCCATCAGTAACCCGTCTTCTCGCTTGCCTCGCTAAATATCATAAAAAAAATTATAGTTTTGGCTGATATCAAGCGGCACGGTCGCCGTGTTGCGCCGGTATTCATGTAAACGCTAGGGTTGCTACATGGCCGGAATTACCGAATTTGTCCCGGAATTTCGCGTGTTGTCCCGGAATACTTTGCAAACGATACATTATTATGGTCAAACCAAACGTAAATACTTGTAAGTAATTTCCGCTATGTGTAGACACGGAACGGACGCTAAAACCGATTAAAACGCCTGGATATTCTGTTAGGGGGTAGAAACGTCCCGGAAATAATGAGTCTGGATCTGGCAACCCTGTTAAAAGCGTTACTACTCCTACTAACTCTATTATAAGCTATGCAAGTACCATACATTGCCTCCGTGGTCTAGTGTTGAGTACGGAGCTCTGCTCTTGACTCGGGGGTCGTGGGCTCGATTTCCGCGTTGAAAACATGTTATTTCCAAGTTTGTTTTAGACAAATGACAATGCAGGCTGATCACCTGATTGTCTGACAAGTAAGATGATCCATTTACGTGCCCATCCAAGGCATGTAAAAAGTAGGTCCTGCGCCTGCTCTCTCCCCAGTCGTGTCGGTCATCCGTCCCATTGGGTTATGAGAGTAAAGGAAGAGCGAGTGCTCTTGTGTACTGCGCACACACTTGGGCACTATAAAGTTACTCCTGCGTAACAGGCCTAGTTTCAATGAAACCGGCCACCGCCACCGAAACCGGTGTAGGAGTTATCATATACATTGCTAAGACGGTCGCCGTCATTTCTAGTACCTACTAGAAACTAGAAAGACGGCTCAAGCACGGGTGACACGCGGTCACGGCACGGTCGTCTTGACATGTAGAAGCTATCGTGTACTATTAATTTTGTGGGCACGTGACAAGACACAAAGTTTTGTGCCTCGTTACATTCATAGTTCTATAATGACGTCATGTTGTTGCCAGATTTCTGGAGTAATGTGATCGATAAGAAGTGTGGCAACTGGCAAGTGGCAGGATCGCGTGCGAGCACCGGGCACCGGCAGCGGATCGCAGTTCGGTGCTCGCGTGCGCAACGTGCATTTACTGTCGACGGTACGTGGTAGGGCTGACACTCGACAGATGTCAAAAACTTATTCTCGTTGTTTAAACCAACTGTCGCATTCGTTTGAGCACATTTCAAAATATGTAAAATACAATTCTATACCGTTATACTATGATGTACATAATAATGGTAAGTTTTTCCATAATATCTGGTTTACATTTATTAGTAACTACTTAGTTAACTAAATTTTAACTTAATTTTAAGTGACTTAACTAGCTACTAAATTTCGTGTTTACATGCAATCAAAAACCTAAAATTTTGTTTAGTACTTATCTACTTAATACGTGTAAACCTTTTCTTTATTTTTCATTAGTGACTGTTGATTTTGACGTTTCAAGTTGGCATCAAGCAGTTGATAATAAAAACAAGGATAGTCGGTATAAAAATATAATCTATTCTCGATTGAATCACAGAAATGGTAAAAATATTTATTATTAATTCGTAAAATCTAAAAAATATAGTGGAAAAGTGCAAGAAAAGTGTGTTTCTTTAAGTGTGATGATACAATAACGCTGAGGATCCTGTATCTAGAACGTATGCGATATTGCACTAAACATATAACAGATTGTAATGCTTGAATTTGTATTGCACTCCATTTAAATATGGTAGAATGACAGAACTATTTATATATAGAATAAGACCAACCCTGTAACTTCATTCTAGCAATAAAGAAATATGAAAATATGATTATGAATAACTGCAGTAAATACACGTGTTATTTTTAAAAAGAACCCTTAAATCAGTAAATATTGTCTAGAGTTATTGACAATTTTGAACACTGAGTAGTGTGTTGATAATTGAAACTGCATAGCCACGTGTCAGCCCTACTGCCGTTCAATACCCCCGCGGCCTGCATCCGAAACAATAGCTTACTCACACAACACTGCCTAGCTTAATGACTGCTAGGTCTGGTGCCAGGAGTCTAGAGGCTAGTGGCGGCGAGACGAAAGCAGCATTAACCGTCAGCGATTAATATTTAAAAGAGCATGAAAAAAACTTGAGATGCTCTTTTCATTTATAAATGTATCTTTATGAATGACTAGCGATGGGCCCCGGCTTCGCACGAGTGGACATTTATTTTTTAGGCTCTCTAAAAAAAATGTGGCGACACCATCGTTCATTTTAATACCAATTACAATTTTAAGTAATATCTTTTGGATGTCCGATTGGAATGAAATGAAAAGTGAGCCCAGTAGTTTTTGAGTCTAATCAATACAAACATACAAAAATAAAAAGTTTCCTCTTCATAATATTAGTATAGAAAACGAGCGGGAAACAAACACCCTACCATTTTCACAGGTACCGTTTCGCCGGATTTTCCGCCCCCTATTTGAGAACCTCTAGATAATACGAGGAAACTAAAATTTTCACCGTCTAGTAAAATTACAACACATACTTGAAATCCGAAATTTTAAGCCTGTTCGACACTCACTCACTCATGATCATCAAAATAGAACTACTACTTCCCATAAACTCAGAGAGCTGAAATTCGGTACGGAGATAAGATTTAATGGTGCAAAAGGGAAAATTATAAAAACTAGGATAGTCGGTACAAAAATATAATCTATTCTCAATTCAATCACAGTAATAGCCTTTATGGTCTCGTTGCCAAACCATTTAATTTTATAAAAAAAAAAACAGACGTCAACCATAAACAATAGAATAATTTTTGTACGATTACCGTGTCATGTCAAAATATTGTAGTGTGCGTAGCGTTTTATATATTACAAATAACATAAAAACATATTTTAAAATAATATTGGTATTCCACGCGCATCCTCCATATCAACTAATAACTGGGAGAAATCTCATGCTTTTACGTCTAGGCGTCTTTCGTAAAAAGGGGTACAGAGTTTACCGCTCGCGTATTAATCATAAAGATATATATACTTTCCTACAGCAGAATTTGCGAGTATTAACTCGGAACTGTTTAAAACAAAGGATGTGAAACGCTAAATTGCTTATTGTTATGATAATTGTGTTTCCACGTCAATATTGAGGGAGAGTTCGTTCATTTGCAAAAATAATACAAATTATAAAATGATTCCCAGAAATTAATGAAATTCTAGTTCTTACTCAGATGGTTGGTCTGTAGCGAACTAAACGGCACAGAATCTTTTTTTACGGGCTTTGGCCCACCACACATTCCCACCACTGTATCTCCTGTGTCGCCAGGAGCGACCACGAAAACCCTTTGATATGATCTCAGGGAGCCCGAGGAACGTGCTAAAGCAGTCTTGGGACCCGCAACGAAATTAAGAAGATAGGAGGAGTAGGAAATACCAGATTTCCCTCCCCCTACAAAGCGGGAGAGAACACAAAGTTGCAATGACCGAAAGTCAAAGAACTAAAGGGGGAGCACCACGGGAATAAATGTAAACACAAACCGCACACAATCATAAATTTCCATAAGTATTCCTGGACCTTCGAGGTTACTAAGAAACTCCCATAATCTAGCTTGACAAACTTTTTTCGATTCGGTTCCGGCGTGGTTAGCATTGCGTTTCCTCGTCGATACTTCGAAGAAAGATAAAGGCAGTTTCTTTCTATGTGAAAATTTCTTATAACCGAGCATGGCGTTACTCCTCCATTCAAGTTTCAATGTCGACAAAAGACAAAAACTCCCTTCATAGCATCGGTAATAGTGTCACAGATTCTAATAATCGCCATGCTTTACTAAAAAATTTCGATGACGGAAGAAATCGAGATAAAGAAACTTTCTTTTTCCGATCGCCATGCTAGGGGACGATAGAAAACTGTCAGTTTATCCCGAAAAACTGTCAGAATTTCTACACTTTCGTATGTCTATTGACGCTGTGCTAGTTTTCAGAAGACTTGTTAACGTTCAACGTCTGTTGAAAACGCCTAAACAGATAAAACAAAGGAAGAGGCTTTAAAATTCCTCAATCAAAATGCTTCCATATTCAAATATCCGGCAATTCCTTTGAATGAGGAGGCGTTAGAGGGATATGCGTTTGAAGATAATAAATATTGATGTTATTGGTGCTTATAGGGACGAGCCCTTTAAACATCGATAGTCGTTATTTTGATCGTTAACCAACATTCGAAATACTCTCCTAGTGAGTTTTTTGGGTTTATAAGAACTTATACTAAACTCTATGGAAACAGGTGCCTAGCCCCTAGGTTTGTAAAAAGATTTTAATAAAAATGGCATCTGTGTTTGTTCGCTGTGACTGACAGACAACTACTTTCTACCAAATATAGAAGATATTTGGCAAATTTCTCATTAACCAAGATAAGATAATTATCACTTAAATTGAAATTACTGTGAGCCACGAGAACAATGAACTTTATCTTTCAAAGTATCTTTAATTGAGTTTTTGTTAAATTGACATCGTCTTTTAGCGCGCCAAATATAATTGCATTGATTGTTGCGATATAAAATAGAAACTTAATTATTTTTTATTAATAATTTGCAACTGCGTCAAATCTAAGTACAGTTATATCTGAATTACTAAAACGTTTCTAGAAAATTGATGAACTTTTCCTGAAGAAAAGTCACCTACTTCACATGACCGAGTTTTTTCCATAACATATCATAAATGCAATCAAAACAAGTTTTGTGTTATTATGACGTCACATTTTGTAATGTCATGTAGTACGATAACCCTTTTATCGATAGCGCCGGGCGTCCCGTACGTCACTCTTGCGCACACGTGCACGCTCACACGCCCGCACGCACACACGCACGAGCGTGCCTTCGCGCTATTCCCAGACTGCGCGGCGTATTGCGGCTTCCGGCTAGTCTACACTACACATATTGAACTTGCTGCCCATCAAAGCGTGTCACAAACGTTCACTGTGTAACTAAAGCTTAGTAGATTTTTTTCTAAAGGTGTAACACATACTCGTACAAGTCAAAGTCCGGAGGCTGTATCAAGTTCTTCTCGCCAGATTAGTTCTCGAACTGCTGGTTGGCAAATCGAGATATTCCGATATAGTATTAGTATAGTTTTAATATAGTTAGATAAATTATAGTAATAGAATTAGTTCTTAACCAATTTCAAAACTTAAGAGATACTTATTTTTTTACTATTATATCTTAATTCTATTTAAAAAAAATTAACGAACTTTTGACCTTGTCGACATCCCTATTACCTGGAACTTATTCTTAATAGCCCCGCAGATATTGTACTTAAAGTACTTAATTTTAATAAAAAAATTTTGTTAAGAGTAAGAGATTTTCTGTTGAATTAATATTTAATTTGTATACAAATATAACTTGATTTAACAATTTTATGACCACACTAAGCTTTTATCTTCAAAATTTCAACATAATAACCTATAAAAAATAAATAAAAATAAAATAATATTAATCTATACAAATATAATAAAAAATTCAAATTGAAGTGTCTGCACATTTTATATTTTTACAAAATAATGAATGTGGGGGTGCTAAGGAATAGTAATAAAACGCGTATCGACAAAAAGAAAGTTGTCTGTTTGTCAGTTTATCTGTTTGTCTGTTTGCACGCGCTAATCTCAGGAACTACTGGACGGATTTGAATAAATCTTTTTTTGTTTAATAGCTATTAGGTCTAGTCAACATATAGGATAATTTTTATCCCGGCAAAATGTACGGTTCGCGCGTGATATACAACGCAACGAAGTTGCGGGCATCAACTATTCTCAATACAAAACAAAAGGCATAAAAATAAAGTGCGGTTTCCGGCGTTCGAGTGTCGGCTGTTGCCGCTGTATGACGACGTGACTATTTTTAATTCTAAATATTACGAGTTCGTTGACACTACTAGAGCTTAGGAGCTTTCTCACCTAATTACACAGAACATATAGCAGTTAATATTATGTTATATATACACACTAACAGTATAAAGCTATAGAGTGTTTGTTTGAACGCGCTAATCTCAGGAACTATCTGCCGGAATTGAAAAATTATTTTTGTGTTGGGTACTCCATATATCGAGAAAGGCTATAGGCCTATTATTTTATTATATATATATACATATTATATATATAATAAAATAATACAAAAAAAAACACTCCACGACCAATAGGAGCCGAGCAGTAGTTAATCAAAAAATGTTGTAAAACGGAATAAGTTATAAAGTTTATGCAGACGCAGTTGCGGGTAATAGCTAGTGTTTATTATTTTAAAAGCAATAACAAAATTGACTGCTCATTTGAGAAGTTTTCGTCAACAAATGTTGCTTTAGTGATTTTCGTATGTTGGGGCTTATACATGGACTAGAGAGGTAAGTTGAACCTTTTATAAGTATGTCGAAACGTTAACCACATTAGTTAAAAAATATATATTATATAGAATGATCTTCATTCTTTCGTCACTAGCGAGGACTTCTAGTTTAAGCTTATAGTTAATCAGAAATAAAAGGAACCGTGGACAACGATTTTTTTAAAGCTGCTTAAACTACACTAATAACCGGTTAAGTTGAACAATTTTTTGTTTATCCAATTCACTATAAGTAACACTATAATCCATAAGGAGGAATTCTTGTTTCTTGTTTTTATATTGATTAATTATTTTCCGTTAGCGGGGGAAAATTTTTGAAACTCCGAAGGTCGAGGTGTATTCCCCTTAAGAAGGCGATAAAAGCAAAATTGACAATTGCATAATTCTGTTTTATACTTGATAATAAGCTGCGAATCGTTTCATTTTTTAAACATAGATACTACATGGTGTTCGTGAGCGCCTGTAGAAGCGAAAACACGATAGCTTAAAATTTTCTCGATAAAAAAAAAATCACAAAGATGCCTTTAATTTTCACGCATATTTCTTCGTTTCGCAAAACGGCGCATTCGACGGACTCAGTATTAAAATACTCATACACACGATAAAAAATTCTGTGACCGAGTTTCTGTACAAGCGGTTTTTTTGTTTTCACCTGGCATATGAGTAGGTCGTAAATGTAAAGAGAGAGAGAGACGATGTTTTATTTATTGCTTTATTCGCCGCCTTGATATATTGCGTGGTACAGTGAGCTGCAGGTTACTATAGCCGTACCAAGCTGTACCCACTTTCATAGAAAACGAAAGCTCGCCGAAACTGGATCACCGTGCGTTTGTGACGAATCGAGGGTAATAGCTTTTGTCTTAATCCGGTGGATTACCGATTACCGGTTTATAGCTATCGCACAAACTAAATGTCCAAAAATAAAAAAATAAAACCCACTGCAGAAAACTTCGAATTTTGCGCTGAAAGTCCGGCCTTTTTGTGTTTTTTAGTATTTTGATATATCCAGAGTCACTCTCACAGTGAATACGAATCTAACGACACCTCTCAAGTCAAAATCCATCAAGCCGTTTAGGCTGCAGAGCGTACCATATTATACATATTTACATACATACTCGAGAAAAACAATCATCCGCGCCAGACGCAGTCGGTTAAAAATTTATTAAAAACTACTTTTGCCTGTATGCCAAAAATGGCTTATTGAATGTAATAAATACCTTAAGACCGTTTGTCCATCGTATGCCGTCACCGTCAACGTAATTTTTTTTCAGCCCGATTTCATTTCGGCCCGATAAAATGCCACTGTATGACACAGGCTACAGATCGACGAAATGGACGCTTGAGCAATGTCGATAGAAAATGAAACCTTATAACCTAGATCATAAAGTTGCATTTTGTCGGTCTAAAATAATCTCTTTGTCGGTTACGGCGTGCGGTCGAAAACTGTCTAGAACTGATTTAGTGGAACTTGTGCGATATCTTGCGAGTTGCGAGTTATCTTTTCTCTTGTAATATGTCTACAATGGTTATGATAAGCCTACTGGCAACATACATCTAACCTGCGATGCAAAGTTCTGTAGTGGCACAGAGCAAAATGAAACCTGCAGCCTTTGTCATTGTTGAATCCAAGGGCAGGTTTGTAGAGTACCAAAAAAGTTTGTAAAGTAGTAAGCACCTTTATTATGTAATAAAGT
>JAOTAV010079156.1:0-12630 GCA_026546445.1 Cyclargus thomasi | reverse complement strand
ATCCCCTTGAATGCCGACAGAAAACGTGGTCAAAATCGTTCTGTCCGCGTACGAAGTCGCGGGCAAAAGCTAGTTTGATCTAAAATATTAATGTGGCTTATATTTCTTTTTGTGTGAAATTGAAAATTTTGTGACTTCTTAATAGGGACCGTTCTGGGGCTGTTTCACTCCAGTTTTCAGAAACGACTTAGGATTATCTACGTAAAACCGATCAACGTCACTTTACAGGTTCCAATATACCGTGGTTCGAAGTCATCGCTAGTCAGAACACCGCCTGCAGGCGACTACTTCGGCAAGGACGGCCTGGGAGACTCCGGGAAATACCTCGACGGTCTCAAGCCGGCTCACACTAAAAACGCCGTTGAGGCCTTAATAGACCTGTCGAAAGAACATAAAGGCAATTTTCTTAATAATCTTCCTTCTCCATTCCATCTACGGCAGTCTTTTGCTAAATAGAGTACGCCATGAAAGCCGATTTCTAGCGTAACGAGTAAAGCCATTTTTTAATCTTCAAATTTTTTAACAAAATTGGGGGAGGGGGGCAAAAGAGCCAACGGGCAAAGAAAAGTGTAGACTCAATAAAGGGAAAGATTATAAGAGGTAAGCCTCCGGAAAAATCACGCACACAATGAAGCACAGCGTTTGACACCGGTTTTCCGTTCTATTTTTTTTTGTGAGTTGGCCGATTTGTGCTGTATTGTTCCATTTATGTCTCTTCTACGTTTTGACCCTAAACTATTTAGTATATACTACTAACAATGTGAGAACAAATTTTTGATAAGTAACAAGAATTATAGTGTTCTCACTATAGGTTACACTTATATCAATAATGCCTGCCATGATTGCCAGCAATATTGTAATGCAACAAAAATAATCTACAATCCGTTCGTTGTTGCCTTGGTCGACAACATGCCAACTTGTAGCCCTATAGGCTTTACAATAAATTGTGATTTTTCATATATCCAGTATTTTGTCCTTAACATTTAATTACCCGGATCAATTGAATAAAATATCTCTTTACAGATCAGCTTACGGTAGTAACATTGGGTACTCTTACAAATGTGGCGCTGGCGATAAAGCTGGACCCAGACTTTCTCAGTCGTATAGGACATATGTACGTTGGCGCTGGTCATATTCATAGTAAGTGAGTTGTACTACATATACTTTTCAAGGCGAAGCAGGCCAATATAAATCCTAAGGTATGTCCCAAATAAATGGAATAATAGAAAGTACTTAGTGGAGATAAATTTAAAAAGGAAAGTATCGTAAGGATACGTGGTTGGTGGGTGGTCTTGTTCACTTCTTCTTCTGGACCGTACGAATATTTAAAATCTTTTCCCAAGAACCATAGTATTTAGATAGTGGTTACTTTGCTCTGAAAATACTGTAGAAACTACCACAACGGACGCAAAGGTCTTTTTTTTCGGAACTTATACCTCAGTCATTTGATTTTAAATTGTTTTAAAAAAATAAGATTAGCGATTGTAGTATTGCAAGCGTTTATGGAATAAAAAACAAATATTTATAAAATTCGTATATAATTTTAGATGATGATTTGCCGACGGCAGAATTTAACGCTCATATGGACGTAGAAGCGTACCACGTGGTGGCGGCGCACGCCACACCCGACCGCGTCACCTTTCTGCCCTTTTCGCAAGTGCAGCAGCATTGTAACTTCAGTCTGGTAAGTATCACTTTAGTTCAATTACGTTAGACAAAAAAAGTAGCACTGTCGAATTCAGAAACCTCCTCCTTTTTGGGAAGTCGTTTAAAAAGGTATGTGATTTCGGAGAGATAACTGGCTGGAAACCTGTGATACCTCAAAACATATATCAAACCCTACCAACGAAAGCTTGTCCGAATCATATAAATAACTATAGTGAAGTTCGTAAAATCTTTTTTGGTGATGTTTATCACAAGTTTTCAGCCGGCTATCTGTAAATCTGGCGTGAGAACCCTATGGGGACGTATGCCAAATTTTATCTCGATCTGTCCATTAGTTCGGGCTATGCGTTGATAGATCGTTATATCAATCAGTCTGTCAATTTTGACTACTATTTATTCAGATTGCATGTGATTTACAGGAATGGAGGAAAGACGTGCTTGGTGCTATTCCAACAGACATTATTCGGGCTCAGAACCTGTTTGAGCAGGTGTCGCTGGCGTCACAGGAGAGCTGGCAAGCGCTGGACCCAGCAGTCGTGGTTGCGGCTGTCAACCCCAGCTTGGTGGAAGAATACAAGTTCTCCAGACACGATATCGTCACTTGCGGTGAGGAGTTATTTGCTGTTATCTCATTGCTGTTGTCTCAGAAAACTCTAACAAACGTGAAATTACAGTCTTTAGACTGGTGCGGCATCATTCAGTCGATTTGAATGTTTCGTTGGAGAGCTCCTGGTCAAAGAATCCTGGTCAATGGGTCCTGGTTGACCAAAAAATATCCGTCATCATTTATCTAGCTTGCTGTGTGCACTTCGATGGATTGATTATTGAAAGTTAACAGTCAAATCGTAGTTTCTCCAGAACCTTTTCCAGGTTAAATAATCACGTGATAAGGATCAAACCCTGCTACCGAATCAATTATCAATTTTACTTGCCCATCGTATGCAATTTGGTCCAACTAGAAAATATGTTGGATACGTTACATCTCAGTTCACCAACAAATGTCGTAATTTTTTTATTTGCTACAAAGTAAGTGCAATATTTGTCGGGTTAGTCAAAAATATCAAATGATCCAGTTTTTTTTTCAGGCGAAAAAAGAGGTGTCACTACCAACAAGTTCCTGGAGAAAGAAAACGCTAACGCACGGATTGTATACTCATTGAAGACGGACAAGTACAAACAATTCCTATTAGATATATTTAAGTTGGAGTAAAATAAGCTGGTTCTGTGATAAGGAATGCCAAATTTTTCATAACTATATTGTTAAGGGCCTGTTTCATCGCTTACTTATTCACTTTTTTTAACAGATGTTGTATGGAAAATCTGCCAATAAAGTTGTGGATAGCCTACATGAATCTATATCAATAAGCGGTACAACGGGCTCTAAATTATAATTATGACTATTCTATTAATGATATTGTCGTTTTTTACTAAGTAAAAGATTAATTTTACGAGTTTGTTTTATTTCAAAAAACAACTATAAAAGTTTTTTTTTAAAAACAGACACGCAATTGTGTAGCTACTGCAATCTAGTGGGATTTAAGGCCAAGTGGTTTAAATGTAGCAAAATATTGAAAGTCTTGAAACCCCTGAAAATGTTTCATTGGTTAACTGCCTTGTGCTCCAATCTCAAAAGAACTTCTCATTGCTAACGACAGATGGCGCTTTTATTCTTTTCAGTAAAAATATCGCTGTCAGACTTAATTTAATTTGTTACTTTTACTGTATAGTATTTTCAATTAGGTACTTAGATTATTACCAGTTTTCCTGGAAGGGTAACAATTACTTATAAATCAATATAACCGAAGCAGAAAGAAATTGCAATATAATTATAATGACAACCCGTCCTAATGGTTATAAAATAATTATCAGTAGCTTTTGCTAGCAGCTTCGCTTACGTTAAAAAGTATTTTAATATAAACTTTCATCGCCTATTTTATACCTTTTAAGAGTAGAACTTATTAAAATCCTTTCTTAGATTATGTCTAGTCATAGCATTTACTAGCATGAAATGTTTTAGAATTCATCACGATTTTTTTAATAGGGGAGCCCAAGAAGAGAATTTTCGATTTACTCGAGCACGTCAGATTAAGTTACTACAGGCTTTCTATATGTTTCTGAATATCAAGGTCAGATATAGTATACAGATATGTTCAAGCTAGAAAAAAAGTTATTTTTCGGTATTTTTAGCTATTAAAATTTTACTAGATTTATTAAATTAAGATAGGGGGTGTTAAAAATAAACCAAAGAACACTTTCACATAAAGCAGTGATGATTTAAAGGTAAGCCTGTCCTCCTCCTCTAGTCGTGTTCCTCATGTCTGAGGGTCGTGACCTCCCCCTTATGATGTCACGCCAGCTTTTTCTATCCTCCAAGTGGAGCTTCGGTAGCATATTTCACACCATCCGGCCCGGGTACCGAATGGCGCTGAGTGTTAGTCGGGTCGTCTAACAAATCGCTCTAATTGTTCTCAGTATTCATGTTCTTTTCTTTGTTTTGTTTTTGTTGGTTTTCTTGAGAGAAAATTATGAAATAATTTTTGAAATCAATTTGACAGCTTCAGAGGCTACCCATATATTTTAGAGCGTCCGTGGCCTAGTAGCACTCCAGATGGTGCAGGTTCGAACCCTGGTGGGGGCGTGTACCAATGACACACTTTCCGATCTCAGGTACATAATGCGGATGTTCCTTGCCGTAGGAGAGCCATGCTTCGGCACGAATGTGCCGGCTCGACCGGAGTGATACAACGGCCTTACAGAAAAGGGGCGAGAAACGGCGTTGTGCTGTGTTTCGTTCAGTGAGTGAGAGACCGGTGGCTCAACTTCCCTAATCCTTTTCTATTCCCATTCTCTCATAAAGGCCGGCAATGCACTAGCGACTCTTCGGATGTTGGGAGTGTCCATGGGCGACGGTAGCTGCTTTCCATCAGGTAACCCGTCTGCTCGCTTGCCTCCCTAAATATCATAAAAAAAGAATAAACGCAAATATTAGTATTATATTAGTAAATAATATTAATATTGTAGGTAAAGATTTATCAGATCACGATTATAATGATTATTAATATGAGCCTAAGCAATTATTTCATTAAATATAGGTTAAGCACCAACTGAGTGATAAAATTTACTACTAAAGATTACTTTCTTACTCCCTAATTATCACAGTCATACTTTATCCACCGAAAACTTTACACGAGCTATGGAAAGTAGACACTCAACTGTTGAAAAAATTTAAAGTGTCGCCAAAAATCACAAGTAAATAAAAATACTAGTTTTATATAGAAGAATTCAAGGCAAGTATTGATTTATCTCACAACCCTTAATTTGTATGCGTGATGTCCAATAACTTTTAATATATTTTTTTATTGTTTGACTTCTATTACAAGGCAAATGCGTTGATTTGACTAAATTGTAGTAGTGACATAGGCTATATAAATTTTGTCCCCGCCTGCAGCACTTTAAATTATTAAGTTAAACCATGTTAAACTAATTTAAGTGTGATAGGTTCATATTTTTACTTTTTAGGCTTTAAAGCAGTCGGGTTTATTGTTTTTTTTTAATAGTTTTTTTATAATATTGAATGGCCATGCTAACGAGACCTTTATGTCAAGTCAGTGATTGAATTGAGAAGTATTTATGGTCGAGTTTAGTCCATAAGGCGACATCTAGTACTTTTTAATCCCCAATAAAAAAAGAGTGATGTAAGTTTGACATGAGGGGTGTTATTGGGCGAGCAAAGTGCGCCATCTATATCCCACTGCCAGAACAATATGTTGGTGGTACATTTGACAGGAAAAACTATAAGACCTTTAGTTTTGGGCTTCAGCATAGTAATTTCGCGACACTTGCGACATCCCAAGAGTCGCAAATGCGTTGCTAGCCTTTGTGAGGGAATAGGGAATGGGAATGGGAATAGGGATAGGGGAATTTGGAAAGTTGGGCCACCGCTAAACTCACTCAGTGAACGAAACATAGCACAATGCCGTTTCAGGCCAGTTTTCTGTAAGGCCGTGGCATCACTCTGATTGGGCCGGCCCATTCGTGCCAAAGCATGGCTCTCCCACGGCAACATTTTTTTACGCTTTTTATTAAGGTTCCCTACCCAAGAGGGTAAAATACGGAACCCTATTACTAAGACTACGATATCTGTTTGCCTGTTTGTCTTCAGGCTGTAATGAGTTACAGAACGGTTATAAGAATAGAGCTGAAATTTTCACAGATTATGCGACTATAACAAGTAATAAAAGCAATATAAATGGATGATTTAGGAGGGGCTCTCATACTATAAACGTGATTTTTAACAGTTTATGGTCTTTTGCTTATAGATGTCGCTATGATGTCTTCTACATCGCGCTATTGTTTGATACAAAAAAATTGATAATAATAACTATGGACGCTTCACACCACGTCATTCTAATTCCGAGCTAGGTACCTGACGGACTTGTGTTACTGGTACCAGATAACGGATATATATATTTAATACATATAATTAGGATTTTTATTATATACACATATTTAATACACATCAATGACCCAGGAACATTGAAAAACTTTTTGTTCCGTCGGCGGGATTCGAACCCGCGACCCCCGGCGTGAGCTCAACTACTACGCCACAGAGGTCGTCATATGATAAAACTGTTTAACCTTCGAGAACGCTTTTATTCAATTCTTTGCTTTGTACCCTACATGCGCGAGTTCAATTAGAACTCAGCTGGTTTTTAAATCTTAAATTAGAATTTAGAAACCAAAAACGATTTTTAATTACAATTAATAAGTTATTAATATTTGTTCTGATGTTAAACACGTTATTTTTTTTGATAAACAAGTATTTTTAAAAACAAATTCTTACCTCACTTAACCCAATGTACTATTACTTAAATAATAAACGCAAGGGCCACTAGCCCTTGCGTTTATTATTTGTATTTTGTCACTTGATAGGCACATCGAAGGTGATTTTGTATTTACATAGGCAGAAGTAACATTCATTGTAGAAACAAATACTATTCGTATTTCGTAAGTAAACGAATATGGAATTTAGTGGACTTTATACAAAGTTCGTCACTTTATACTTACTTGGGGTGAGTGTTTGTGTCTTAATAATAATAACTTTTACCTCTACATTATCATCTGCTTGAAAATTAGGACTGTGGTTAGGATATGTACCAAATCTTTTACAAATAATGATTATTTAAGTAAATTATAACAATAAGAGTTCCTCAATTAATTCGTGCGTAAATAATATTTCTAAACGTATAAAGTGTGGCTGACAAAAGCTTAACTTTTGTTGTGTTGTTTCAAAGAAAAACTTATATTTGAAATTCAAATACTCGTGCTTAGGTCGTTAATACCGACTAAAACATTAATAACTGAATTTTATCTTTATATTGTGGATTATAATATAAACATTTTTCTCTAGATCTAAAGTTTTATTTTTCAATACACTTTTAGGTATACTAACACACAACATTATGGGTAAACTAAAAATTAAAAAAAACTAAAATAGATACTAACAATAAACATACTTAAAAAATTAAGTTATAAAAAGAAAAACTTTCCCAAGTCGTCCCCATCTGACAGAGTTTCTCTAGATTCAACTTACATTACAAAAACTATAATAAGTATTTTATTTAAATGGTTATAATTGCAAATGATATACAAATGATATACACTGCGGTAAAGTTATGTATTTAGATTGAGTGTCAAGTATATTTTACATATCAATTACTATATTCTAATAATTACAGACAAATATTATTTGCCGGCGCTGCTCGCGTGTTACTAATGAGTTAATTATTCATACAAACCGATAGTAAATGTTTACGTGTTTTCAAATTTCAATTTGTGGTTTACTTGTGTAAACGCTTTAGTAATGATATGATGATGAGATGTGACACGACACTTTTGGACAGCACTTCCAAAGAAGAATAAAAACCTAGACTTCCCTACATAGCCATTTTTTTAGTAATCTCTTACAACAAAATGTGACACTAAAATAAAATAAAAATATCTATGGACGCTTCACACCACGTCAATCTGACCCCGTGCTAAGTACCCGAAGGACTTGTGTTAAATTTTGTATTTAGTATTATTAAATATGTGTATAGTATAAAAATATATTTAATATTTTTATACTATACACATATTTAAGATTTTCATTATATAATACACATATTTAATATACGAGTACATCCATGACCCAAGAACATTGAAAAACTTTTTGTTCCGTAGGTGGGATTCGAACCCGCGACCCCTGGCGTGAGCTACCAAAGTGCTTAACCACTGCACCACAGAGGTCGTCAAATAATAAAGTTTTTGCACCAAATTTCATCAAAATCAATTGATTGGCTAAAGCGTGCAAAAGAATAAACTAAGACGTAAGATGAAAAACTATTTAAAAATGATTATTCAATTCTAAGTCTATTTAACCTGCGTAGCCAAAAAAAGCAATAGTTTTTATAAAAAACGGAAATTTCTTACCAATCAATTAACGTAGTACCAAATTTGTTGTAGGTACCGTTATTAAGGTGTCAGTGGACAAACAAATAGAATTTCAATAAATCATAGATAAGAATCGGTGGTCAAGTGGTGATTCACAACACGCACGTATTTTCAATGATTCGATATTTAAAACATATTCAACCAATGATAGAAAACGACTTAAATTAAGGGAAAATAAAATGTAAAAAAAAATAAATTCTAAAACAGGTAATTAAGAAGAAAAGCAAAGGAAAATATAAAATTGAATCCGATGTTCCTCCTAAAAAACTCAAGAGAAATAATGAGAAAGATAAGAAAGAGAACCATGAGACAGAAATACATGAAACATTTATCCTTACCAACTAGAAGTAAGTGTAAAACTTGAAATTTACTCACATTCATTTGATGGAATACTAATCGTATTCATTTTGGACAATGCACAAACACAATAAATATCGTACCTCCAGTTTATGTTTCAGAGAACAAAATTAGCGTAAGTGATCAAAAAACTCAAACATCAGGATTGTTCCAACAATCAATGAGATTGACGTTGATGATTGGTCAGGTTTTCTCCTTGCTACCTGTTGATGGAGTGTTGAGCAGGAGCAATAGAAAAGTTTCGTAAGTACTATCAGAATATCTAACTACACATAACATAATTTACAGAATCAATAACACAAAGAAAGAACTTATACAAAAGTAAAGATATAAAATCAGAATTGGCTGTAATAAATCATTGACTTCTTAAAAATGTTGACTCTTTATTATTAAATCGTTGTAGATTCACTTGGCGATCATGGAAGTGTTTATACATATTGATATCATTGCTCGGCCAGTTTTTCATTACAATAATGTGCATACATAGAGTATTCAATATAAAAACAAATCTGAATGGGAAAAGTAAGTGATTATAAATTAAGACGTAAATTCAGGATGGATAGCTTACATTAATTTCAAACATACATTCAATTACTATCTTTTCCTTTTACTTTATCATCTAACTTATCCACTTTATCATCAAGCCATATGCTATAGTTTTAAGGTTATCAGGTTTAAAAGCCTCAATATTTGGATTGTTTCAAGGATACTTCATTATTGCAGCACCCGTAATTTTTTATGTCACGACGTGTATAACCATGATACTGTTCTTGAAAATTGCAAGAAGATGGCCAACACTTGTGCATCATATTAACAGAACAGAAGATCATGATGCTGATTATGATAGGAGACTCATTTACAAGTGTAACGTTACTTGTGCTATTATTCTTGGCTTGTCGATATGTAAGCAGATGTTAATTACTCCGATTGCTTCCAAAATTGCTATCTCTGAAGACAGAGAAAATATTTTGATCGAGTCTGATTTTATGAATTGAGATGGGTCACTAAAGCTTTTTTATTTTAGTAGATTTTAGACCTATAAAAATTTATAAAATTTTAGTTAAGCATAAAAAATTCACTTTGCAGTAGAACACATTTTATCTCTTCAATCGTCGCTTGCTGATATTCTGACGTGTGGTCCAGATATTGGTTACGAAAGATTCGTAAAGTATATTTACCCTTGGATATTCGATTTCATCCCTTACTCCCCTATTCTTGGAGGTTTTATACAGGTAACAGAAAATATTTTGTTTTGTTTCCTTTATAATATTTTTAACGATAATAAAAGACAGCAAAAAAAAACCAAATTCAAATTTCAGATTCTTCACTTACAATCAACGTTTGTTTGGAATTTTTCGGATCTATTCGTTATTTGTATGAGCTTCTACCTGACTTCGAGATTAGAAAGTGTTAACAGAAAACTGCTGGATGTTAAAGGAAAAGTATAATATTTTGTCTACTATTAATTATAGTTAACTGTTATAACCTTAAACTAAAATACATTTACAAAATATATTTTGAATATTAAAAACCATATTTCCCTGTAAACCATAGATATTCGCGTCATCGGGAAAAATACTCAGATTTCGGACCTATTATATATATATGCAGGGTTATATCGACAGTAGCTGCTAATTAATCACCATTATTTGACACATTTAATTGAAAAAACCTTACTAAATAACACGGGTGTGCTTCTTTCTTAGTAATCAATTTCGCTAACGGTAAATTTGTTACTTTGGCAATATGTTTTCAATCAATTTAGTATGTATCATTATTAATGTATCATTACTTTTTTTAACCATCACCTCTTACCTATGTAGTTTCTTGACGATGTTTTATATATTACAGTTTCTTCCCGAATCGTATTGGCGCGCTGCTCGCGAGGATTTCGGAAGAGTAGTCCAGTTAGTCCGAGAAGTGGACGAGGTCATCAGTGGCATTATATTTGTTTGTTTTGCTAACAACCTGTTCTTCATTTGCTTACAACTTTTCAATACTTTGGAGTAAATATTATGCAATTTATCTTATATTGTATGGTTATACAATATATATTATAGTTAGATTTTTTAACGATATTCTTTTATTTTCAGTGGTGGAATAACAGATACACCTATATGTGATGGAGCATCCACCAACCATATCAAACGGTAAATGCAAACTACTTCTTTTATTTATACCATCAATTTACGGGACCCATCTCATATTTTGTGACTGTGCTGAGTGTACAGTTACAAATTATGAGGTAGATCCCGTCAACTGATGGTATACTGGCTCACTATGACTTAAAATTATTTACTTTCAGGTCAACCGTTCTACTAGGCGGTTACGAGTCCGCTGTATACTTTGTCTTCTCAATGTTGTATTTACTGGCCCGCTCGATCGCAATGTCGCTCATAGTGTCCTACGTACACAGCGCCTCCATGGTGCCAGCTATAGTTCTGTATGATGTACCATCGCCAGCGTACTGTGTGGAGGTATTTAAATACTTTTATTAATTAATACTACTGTTATCATTGTAGAATTTTCATACATACTACGTTGTATGAACAGAATTTTTCGAAATGATTTTTAAAAGTCGGGTTCAAAGAACGAATAGATTATTTTGATGATTATATGGAACTCGTAAAATTTCAGGTTCAGAGGTTCTTAGATCAAGTAAACGGTGAGAAAATAGCTCTGACTGGGCTAAAGTTCTTCAGAGTAACGCGAGGCCTGCTACTTAAAGTATGTATTTACTTCAAACTAGTTGGTGCCCGCGTTTTTAATTCGTTGCGGAAAAATTTGTATGTCACGCGGGAACCGTACATTGTCCCAGGATAAAATGTATCCTTTATGTTGCCCAGACCTAATAGCTATTAAACAAAAAGGGATTTATTCAAATCCGTCCAGTAGTTCCTGAGATTAGCACGTACAAACAGCTAAACAGATAAGCATACAAACAGACAACTTCTTTTTCGACAATATGACGTTATTGTTCCTTAGCACCTCCACATCGATTATTTATTTAAAATATTAAATGTACACTCCAATTTTACTGTTTTTTTATATGTAAAGATAATTAAAAAAAAAACTTTCATAAAAATCTAACTCAGTCTACTGTTAGTTTTGTATTAGGGATTATAATAAATATAAGTTGACTACGCCAATTCCTTAATACTCCCAATTTCGCAGACAAAGTGGTTTTAGTAAAGACTCCGTGCCATGATAGTTTTTTTTACTTTTAATATTGAAAATTCTACTGAATTTAAAATTTTCATACACTTTGAAAAGGGGCATCGCTTCGGTCAACCAACATACAAAAATTTGGTTTGGGCCGCTTTGGTTCTGGTGGCCTGAATTATAACATAAGTAGTGTTGTTTGTTTCACTATGTTTTTATCAGTCTCAATTGTCACGGTTTGTCACTAAACTTCTCCCAAAGAACTGGGCCGTTTTTATTAAATTTTTTGTGTCTGTTTGAGTGACCTTGAGAATGGCTGAAATTCACTAATTAGCCCGGTAGGACAACGTCTGTCTGGTCCAGTAGTTAATGTATAAATTTGTGCAGGTGGCAGGGACCGTAGTGACGTACGAGCTGGTGATGCTGCAGTTCAACTCGTCCACGATACACGCTGTGAAGCCGACGTTCACGCCATACACCGCAAACTAGCACTGGCGTAATGCACAATAAATTACTTACTATGACTTTTCTTCTTTAGTATTAAAAAATACAAATTTTATTCTACTTCCCTTCTTTAAATTTTTTGGTAGAAGAAGTATTAAAGTCCTTTTCCGGGACTCAATGCGTCTTCAAACCAAATTTTAGCAAAATCTACTCAGCGGTTTGGGCGTGAAGAGGTACCAGACAGACCGACACACAGACAGAGCAACAGACTGATACACTTTCGAATTTGTAATATGTTTCAACAAATCGCTCAACAAGCGACGTAATAATTATCTTGAATAATGGTGGGTTGATAAACAAACCCACAGTAGCAATGACGATGATGATTATTGATATAATTTGCTTAGTAGCGTATACTTTGGATTCTTAAAATAGCGCCGAAATCTCCAAACGCGTATCTTTAAGGAATAAGGAGTTCCATTAGCACCTTGTGAACCATGGTAGGTATAC